>JAUZNK010076556.1:0-13564 GCA_035046665.1 Euphysa ruthae | reverse complement strand
AAACTAAGAGATAACATGGAAATAAATTTCCGCCAGAGATGTGAGTCGAACTCGTAACCTTTCGCTCCAGAGTCAAAAGTCTTACCACTATGCCAACTCCGCTTGTGGTATCTAATAACAAAACAAGTACATACATACATATTATGTTGGTATTGCAAAACGTGATACTTCGACACAGCTTTATACTCCTGTTCAGATACATATGTATTCCTTATTCTACTTCATTATCATAAACTAGTATGCAACAATACAATATTTCAAACAATTCCATGTCATATTGACATAGGAGACGCATATAACATTATAGCGTATGTAAAATTTTCTTCGCTACTTGTTGGCTTCCACTCATTTACTGGATGCGACCAGACGGGTAGTTTCTATGTTATTATTATTATTAAACGCCTCATATATTATTACGTATATTAATACGTAATACTAAAAAGCTGATGTATGCATTGTATTACATTTTCGTTAATTTTTTTTAATAACGATCTTTTTAAAAATGTCTCATGATGGAAAATCTAGGTTTCCCCCCAAAATGTCACAAAAATAAATGATATTTGATGTGTTTTTCTTATTATTTTACAAACTAAATTCAGTTCTCCAAAATACAAATTTTTCAAAGTAGGAACATGGGATTATCAAATCCACTATCTAAAAATATTAAAATGGCTGTAATTATAACATCATTAAACTTGATAGGATATATTATAACTTAATTGATTTTTTCACTATAGGAAGCAAGGCCAATCAGTTGCGAGAAAGTTAAGGCATACAAAGGAACGATCGTACAAGTGCCTCTTTAGATAGTTGAGAGGGCTCCCATTCGAGTAAACATGCAGGTTGGGAACCCGTGCATCAAGTCCTGGGGAAAACCATACAGCCACCAATGCGTATGTAAATCGTAGATCATAGCTTCAGCGGTTGGATAAGCAATGCTGTCTACAAGGAAGTCTCTCATGTGAGGTTGATTGGTAAAATTGTGAGGGTCTTACCTCCAACCGACATCCAGGGTCCTGTTGTCCCTTCAGCTCTGCAAGCGGTCCCAAACATTGCCCTGATCAAGGTTGAAGCACTATGTGATCGAAGACAAATAGAAGGGCGTACAAAATATACAGGAGCTGAAGACAAACTCGTTGTCGACCATGTCCTGGAAATGAGACAGATAAAAAGTGTGTAAAGTGCGACACTGACCTCTTGCTACAAGGGCTATACCCAATTTCATGACAGATATTCAGCAGTAACAACCGCCTTGACGACAGTCAAGGCCACTCACTATATTTGGGACATTCTAATCAAATGTTTATCGTATATTCGCCGAATAGAATAACTACTTACGATGTTATTCACCAGCTTGTTATTGTCAAGATTGATACCAAAAGGTTTAAAGTACTCATTTTCAAAAACATTAATGGTGTCAATGATCATTTTCTCAATTTTAAGAAGATAAGATGTTCTAAAATGCTTATATGTTGATTGGTCACCCAGTAGACATATTTTTTAACAACATTCGTGTTCTTAGAGTGTTCAGGTCTGTTTAAACACCACTTAAGGACGGCGTCTTTGTCTAAAGAAAACATTACAATTCCACCTTAAAGGAATAACCAGAACTATGAAAACGTATTTTTCATTGCTTTCTTAATTATTGCTTTATAAACTTTATTATATTTTGCTGTTGCAATTTTTTTATTTTATCAAGTTGAGCGGAAGCTAATATGCATGACACTGAAAACTTTAAAAACATAATAGAAGTGTTGAAAATTTTCTTTCCAAAATTATATGATAGGACATCATTTATTTCAATAATATAAAAGTATAAATTGACTAAAACTCTTAAAACATACTAAAATAAATTGATATTTGCACTGTATACGATAATATTCTTACCGGTCGTAACTTCGTTGGTTTTTGGGTATTTGCGGGAATCTTTACCCTGAAACTGATACTTTTTCAACAGATTGGTTATGAAATAAAAAAGCTATTCACTGAGCAGAAACAAATATTTACTTAAAAGATACAGTAGCAATGATAAAATAAAATCTCAAGTTTTACAACGAAACTTTAAACTCATTATCATCCAGTACCTCCATAAAGGTAAATAATTCGTCCTCAATATCAGTCAGTAGGTCTTAGAATATTTCTATTGTGATGATATTGCATTTCTTCTGGCTGTTCATCTATTGTGTTTTGTCTTGGTAAAGCGTCAAATTGGGTTTTTTAAATTGGCGATTTAATGCTAAGTGGAAGTGGCGCTACATAGTAATTCTCTAGGCCTTCTGGTTTTATTTTATCATCATAAAATCCTTCTGCTGTGATGAGACAGCTGGTTTTTTTTTTTTTTTTTTTGAATCGTAATGAATCATATTCTGACTTGGCAATGACTATGTGTGCCTCTCCCATTAGTTTTCAAAACATTCGAATTCATAAATATTCGATTTGAATTCATATTCAAATCGTTCCATAATCAAAAGATACCATTTATCTACATTAGGCTCGGCTTACATTGAGTAAGAGTAATCATAAATTTAAAAATTATCAAAATTCGACAATTCAAACTTAAAAGTTGCTTACTTGAAAACTTGTTCCTAGGAAAGATGCTTAAAAATTAAAAATGTTTTTCCTAGCGTTGCTTACAAAAAAAAAAAAAAAAAAAAAAAAAATGCATGTGTTTAAAAACCTAGTGCGAGATAATTTATTAGTTTAAAACACTTCTTTTTCTCTTAATAAAAATGCAAGACCAACAACTTCTTATAACCTGTCTGATAGTTTGAGTATTTTTTATTCTATTAATTTCAAAACAATACTAAATGCACCTTTTAAAACTATTTAAGCCTCAATAATTCGAGCCAAACAGTGTTTTTTTCCAACTATTAATTGCGAACTTATTTACATTTTACCAAATAAATCGCAGCCATGTTCTTTAAATTTTAACAAAATTAAATAGATATTTACTGTGAGCTAACAAAAAAAATAAAAAATTAACGTTGGTTAAAAAGAAAACAGAATTTCATAAATTTTTTTTCTCTTTTGTCATACGCTATTTTCTGATTTTTTTCTTTTATTCGTCTATATTGGTTGTTTCTTTGTTTCATGAATGAGTTAAAAAAAAAATCCAATAAATTTATTGATTTTACAAGAACGCCAGTTCACTTTATAAACTGAATCGAACAATTACTAAAAACCATTTATAGAAACGGCCATTAAAAAAAAAAGAAACAAGAAAAAAAAATATGGCGCTAATTCTTAATTGTGGTGTAAACACTGCTGTAACGCTTCTTTTTTTTTTTTGCGATGCTTTTTTTCCTAATTCGAACCCTGTATTAACTATTACACCATAAAATAAATAAATATTTATTTATAAATAAAATTTAATATCATCATTCCATTTTATACAAGAGAAAAAAAAATTATTGTTGAGGAATCATCATCTTGGATGGATCGAAGAAAGTCGGAATCTAAAATATAATAAAAATCTTGATCATATGTGTGGAATAAATTAAATGAACCATTTCCTTAATTTCCGCGAAAGAAAAGGGAAATATCCAATCAAATAAATTTTAGCATTTTTCTAAAAATTTTGATACATTTTGAATTATTATACAAGAAACGTTCTCACCGAATGTTCAAACTCCAGGTAATTATGATGAAACAATAATAACATCACCACCATCATTATTTGCTGTATAGTGTATTGGACGGGCGAAGATTAACGTATGTCAATTATACTTAATTAGTCAAAGCACCATAAAAGCTATTCATAAATATGCAAACCTCTCATGTTAAAAATAGGTGATAATATAAATATAAAAAACTTCTTCACAGTAGAGAAAATAAAATTTAACTTTCACAGCTTATACGTCATTAATACCGTAAATCAACAAAATGAGATTTATGAAAGCATATAAACGCGAAAAATGAATACCAACATTTGGGTTCCCTTCTAGGTCTTGTGCTGGCTACTATTTTATATTTATATAACTTGTTATTAGGAAATTTAAGTAAAATAACTTTAGAACCTATAATGCATGGTCAGCTAAGGATTACCCTAATAAGGAGCTAAACCACCTCGAGAAATTTTTTATAAACATAAACGGAATTCTAACAAAGCGCTATATCATCTTATCCATATATAGCTGTAATAACCAAACTAGAAACCAATAAACTGCAAGAGCTTTTGAATCTACGACATATTAAACTCTTATTTTACAAGTGGAAATTCATAAACTTCTTTGAAAAAAAAGGTGTATAAAATTCAATTTGCCATTACAAAAACAAGTCATCAACTTCAAATTTTTATTTTATTTTGTTTAATAGAAATAGCAGCAAATCACTAATTCACGGCCCATAAATCTAATGACCCTCTTGACCTACTGAGAAAGCCTTTTATAATAAAAATATCACTCCTAGGAATAATTTTAGCAAGTATCGCTATCTTAACTTCTTTGACTAGAAAGCGTGATTCAAGCCCGTAATTTATTAAAACTCTGACCACACTTTGCACCAAAAAATTGTATAATGAAATCATAGTATGAAATAGTATACCATAAAATAGAGCCAGGAAATCGATAATTGACTGCAGTATGGCACCGTATATTATATAATATTTATAATTTATTTGTTGCATACGATGTTATAAAAATTATATAATTTGACGACGAGCACTGAAGTCAATCAAATTAAAGCACAACGCTACAATTATACTTAAGATACAAACGAAGATTTACCTTTTTAGCTTGGTTCATGTCAGAAAAAGAAGAATTTGAACCTAAAGGGAATATAAATAAATTTCAAAGAAAATTATGTGTTTGCGGGAAGCTTTGATTTATAATTTTTATTTAATTTTTCTGCCTGATATTATATAGAGTACACATATTAAAACTTACGCATAAAATATCAACTAGATGCTGCAGATTATTTCTGAGTTTTCCCTCTGCAAAGATTTCATAAATTAGTAAACTATGAGTTTAGGCTAATTTATAATTTATCATAGTTCTTTAAAAATCAAATAACTTTAAATAGTGAGAACTTATGGGAAACTCTTTTTATGACTTAAATAAGAAACAGATTAATCGAAATTTTCTTTTATTTTCCAGATTTCCAGAGCAGATAATAAATAAAACTAATCATAAGAATGAGAAAAATAATAATGATACTAACCAGACGATGATTTGAAAGGATCCAGTACAGGTTGCATTATAGTTGTCGGAGTAACCACTTTTCCCAACGAATTTGCATAGCGCAAACCACGCCTCGTAGATCCACCTTGAGCCCGCATAGAGAATCGACTTGGAGGACCAGATGGTTTGGCGCTTTCTTCTTGTTTAAGCTTGGCAGCTTCTTGTCTTTCAAGGGCTTTTTTTCGTTTTGCCTCTCTACTGCGCGAAAGAAGCGTAGGAGGTTGTTCCGAATGTGTTGTGTTGTTTGATGGAATTTCATGTGTTTGAGAATTCAATTCTGGTTGTATTTGCTCGTTAGATGGTACTGATTGACTAGAATTCAGCTGGATTTGATTGTTTGATGGTATTTTTTGTAGTCTTGGAGACTCTGATAATGCAGTACTGGATGAATCAGGCACAGCTCTTAAATGTGTAGATGAAATTGGTTGAGATAAAACAGGGGAGTTATTAAATGCTTTGGAAGGTGGACCAACAAAACCACCCATGGGTGGAGGTGCTAATGGTTTTGATGACTCTACTGGATCAGCATTCTTATCAACCCAACGCTTCAATTTTTCATCATATACAATCTAAAATAGAATACAATGCACTATAATGAATAAATAAAGCTTTCATAACAGCTTTTTAATCAAACAATGATTCGAATGAAAAAACGTCAAGATATCCATCATTATGAAATAGTATTTCTTTTTTTTTTTCATTGCATTGACCAAATTGGATGCAGTTTGAAGAAATATTAGAAGAAAATGTTTTTAAACCTTTTCAATTTTAATAAATCTATTTCTCAATATAAAAAAAAACCTAAAACAAAAAATGTAAAAATTTTATAGTTCGACTCCCACCTCTGACGGAAATTTACTTTCCACGCTACCTTTAAGTTTATGAGCAAAACTCATTGAGTAACACAACGCTAACTCAATTTGGTCGGGTTGTCTGGTCGAGCAAATTTCGTAGGCGCAAATGGGTGTTCTAAGTACTCAAAGACCCGCCATGTGGGTTCTCACTCTATTTTCACTCTCAGACATTTCATTTATTATTATTATCGAGATAGAAAAGTATAAATCATTGTAAATTCTAAAAACCTTAAAAGGAATAACAAGAATATTAAAAAAATATGTTTATTTTTTTTTAACATTGTACATATATCTAAAAACCTTAATTAAAAGGAAAAACAGGAATTTTAAAAATATATTTTTTTTAACATACTTCACTTATTTAAAATAACAAAAATCTAAATTTGGACAACACAAAAACTTCAGAATTGAAACTTACTGATTTATCTTTATCACTTGGAAGGTGTACTTCTTTAGCAGGTGTAAACTTTGATATTATACTTCCAAACCAGCCCTGTAAAACAAAAAAATTATTTACAATAAGTAGAAATTTCAAAGTTTCTGGTATACACTGTTATAAGCAGTTATTTGATTAAGCACTCATAAAAATTTTTCTCACGTTCAATAAAAATATTCTGCGTTTGAAAAATGTGTTAGCTATGCTATGTTTGAAGTACGAAATGTGCGTTATGTTAGTATAATTTATGCTAGTGCGTCTTGAAGTAAAAATCGTGTTTTATGCTAGTATAATTTATGATAGTATGATTGAAGCACAAAACGTGTGTTAAGCTAGTATGTTTGAAATAAAAAACGTATTTTATGTTATAATGTATGTGTGTTATGCTGGTATCTTTGAACTAAAAAAAATGCGTATTATGCTAGTAGAATGTTTGAAACACAAAAATTATACATACAATGTACTTTAGGAAATTATCTGATGGTAACAACTTAACTCTTCTCAACGTATGATCAATTTACCTTTTTACCTTTATCAGCAACAGGAGGCTTAACCTCGGCTTTTTTAGTTTTATCATCGGTAGTCTTGGATTTCTTTAAAAACAAAGAAAAAAAGATAATAACTCAATGTATAATTATAGAGCTGCATATAAACCTTTCGTTAGAGCCCACAGAAATATAACTTTTAAATTAGCCTTAACATATAAGCTTTTTTGAAAAAAAAAATATTAAAAAAACGGGGCTTGTTAAGTGTGGAAGCTACATGAATACTTAAAGTGTTCATCATTTTAAAATAATTTTCAGAGAGTGGAAATTTTAATCAATGGACATTGTTTCATGAAAAAGTTGCGCCAGCTTTCTTGTGAGGTTAAAATCTGGGCAAACAAGTGTATTTTTCATAATTCTTAAAAATAAATAATCCTTAAATAAAATCTAGAGTAATAAAGAGAATTTTTTTGAAATCTGATACACTTATAAATATTAAGGGGTTAAAATATAAGTTGGTTAAAATTATTAGTTGCTAGAAATAGCTTTCAGCCAAAATTTGGTCAATTTACGATTAGATCACTCATCATTTTCTTAACCCATGAGTATAAATGTAATTACACAAATAAAAGTAATTTTTATACGACATTAATATTATTTAACAAAAATAACTGTTTCTTCAAAAGAATGAAACAATTTACCTCAAATCATTAAACAGAATAAGTGGGGTGATTTAAAAAAAAAAAAAAAAAACTCTACATAGATTTGCATGAACTGGAATAAACTACCTCGCAAATTTTCCCATGGATCCTGAAATAGCAAATACATCTAAATATTTCTGACACACAGAGAAGTTCCTTAAGATGTAAAACCAAATTTTAAAATACAACTTACGTGTTTAGAGAAACCTCCAAAAAGATCTTCTTCGGGCTCAACATCTTCCTCAGGATAAACTAAAATGCGAATTATTAGAAACAAAACTATTGGAAGCAAATCCAAGTCTGAAAATAATATTTTGTCATCAAACAATCTAAAAAGATCCCTTGAGCAATTTGAGTAACAAATTTAATATAGAGCCATTATCTGTATTAACGGTCATTAGAGTTTTTATGATTTGATACTTTTAAGATTGCAGGAAAGGTCATTAGAGTTTTTATGATTTGATACTTTTAAGATTTCAGGAAAGGTCATTAGAGTTTTTATGATTTGATACTTTTAAGATTTCAGGAAAGGTCATTAGAATTTTTGTGATTTGGTATTTTTAGGATTTGAGGAGTGGTTATTAGAGTTTTTATGATTTAATATTTTTTGCCTGACAATTTAACTAAAAATAATATGATAACAAGATTTCTCATAATTTGTGTCACTTTGACAGATATAAGATACACACCTTGAGGTGGTTCAGCTGGCTCGTATGTCTTCATCTCAGGACTACCCTCATTTGAAAGTTGCCCGCTTGATGTATACTCTTGGTTGATATTTTGTGTATAATTGTTTTGATCGTTATTATACCAATTACCTCCGTTGTTGTAACCATTCTCATTGTAATCTTCACGATTGCTTAAAGGTGGGTCAGAATAGCTGTCACTACCAGCAAACTGGTCCCCAGATTCTTCTGAATAAACATTCTGGTCATGAGGTATTTGGTTATGTCTTTCATTCTGTATGGCCTGGTCCCAATTGTTTTGAGGCTGGTTGTTCCACTCGCTTTCTTCATGGTATGTATAAACATTTGCCCCACTGTCTACATGGAGATTTTCCTGGTTGCTTTCTTTATTTTCTGATGAAATTTCGTCGCGTAAGTCATTTTGATATGGAATAGCAACATTATCGCTATGTGTTAAATTATCATTGTTAATGTTACTTTGTACATTTTCATTATCTTTTTTGGTTAAGAACTTGTCGGAAGAAACTTGAGAAATAGCATGATCAGTTTGATCATAAGTGTCTATTCGATCATATTTATCAAATGTCTGATTATTTATTGTTGTATCACAATAATTTATTGTTGTATCATATGTGTACACATTGCCAGAAGTGGCTTGAAGAATATCGTTTGGTGTAGAAGAATCAAGACATGTAATCTAAAGGAGAGTACCAATATTGAATAAAAGAAAAGGAAAAATTCATGGATAACTTTTGAAAATTGAGTTGAACAATTTTTACTAGCCACTTTGTCATTTCATCAAATTGGAAATTCTTACTGGCGCTTACTCTCATTAAAACTTTTTACAACAACCAATTTAATAATTTATTAACAGAGAAAAATATCACTGCAGGTTTTTGCTAAGCTCTTTAAAAAGAGATACATATACCATATTTACTGTTATTTTTTCCTTTAAGAGGACTAATTTTTTCATAGATGAATTTTTTGCAAATTAAACATATACCAACGTAAAAATTTATTACTTTGTTATCAGATGCATTCTTTCACAACGATTTTTGAAAAAAAATATGGTGCTAAAATTTATTAGCTATTTTCCTAGCTGAATAAGAATTATGGCTTTCTTACAAAAAGAGAGCAATAATTGATAAAATTTAGAAAATTCAAAAAAATTTGGGTAATGAGACTAAAATTGAGCCATAAATTTTCACCAGCTGGAAAAAAGAAAAAAAAAGTTTTTGAAACAATTATTTATATACAATAAGAAAAATAACAAAAATTGAATTGACTTTTATAAGATCTCATAACTTTAAAAGCAGATTTTATAAATGATATATCATCTCTCAGTGTATGACTAAAAAACAAACAACTACAATTTTTTTGGGAATGCACCTTAAAAGCAAATTATTAGTTTTGCAGATCTGATGAGTACTAACCACCATTTATTGCGGCTTCAAAAAATAATGA
Organism: Euphysa ruthae; assembly: GCA_035046665.1. Taxonomy (NCBI): domain Eukaryota; kingdom Metazoa; phylum Cnidaria; class Hydrozoa; order Anthoathecata; family Corymorphidae; genus Euphysa; species Euphysa ruthae. The sequence goes on along the minus strand of JAUZNK010076556.1, from coordinate 3,761 downwards.
GAAGTTTTTAACATCAAGCGAAATATTTTTATAAGGAACCTGTTTATGACCTGTTTAAACCTGTTAACGTACAATACCCAAGAATGGAAACACCTAGTATTCCAATCTTTACTCAAAAAAAATTTTTTTGAGTAAATTGAATGTATCTGAATGAGCTAAACTTATCACATTTTCATAATATAACATAACAAGAAATTTTAGTATTAAAATAGTATTATCATCAAGATTTTGATGATAATTAAACAACTAAACATAAAACATTTCATTTTACAACGCAAAGTCATATAAAACATTATTTTTATTGGAACATATTTTATGACTTACCAAATCTCTGAGGCAATTGACACTACACGAAAAAAAATAACCACCCTTGATACAAAATTATTAACATATCTCTAATTAGATGGGGGCACCACAATATTTTGAAGCAAAATACCTAAGTGAATAGACCTGGGATAACAAAAAATATACATACTATTTTAAGATTGTCTTTTTTATATGTTTCAATTTGAGATAGCCATTCAGGTAACTCTTGCTCTATATAACTATCTGTACCCTTCAACAAAGCGAATTCAGCAAACTAAAATTTACATAAAAATAAAAATAAGACTGCCCATTCTATGATTATAATGATAATGCATGACTCTTAGGTGAGAATAATATTTCTTTATGTATTCAAAATTGAATGGTTAATTGATTTTTAAAAGTTCTCATAATTTAGATTCTTTCAACGATATGATCAATCATACTATGAGAGACTATGATCAATCATAGTCTCTCAGTGTATGACTAAAAACAGAACAACCAAAAAGTTTTTGAGATGCATCTTCAAAAAATATTAGTTTTGCATATATGATGACAATTAAACCAAAATTTCTTGTGTCTTCACAAAATAATGAGAAAAAATAAATATATAAATAAATATTATATAAATATGTATTATAAATAAAAATAAATTAGAGTGTTCAATGTCATTAATTTTTTCTTTTTTTTTACTTATATTTCGGTTTCTATTATTAAAAACACTTTTTTTTTCTTCATTTCTTAAAATTTTTCAGGAAACAAAATTGCAGTAAATAAGAATGATAATTGAAATCATATCATTATATTATATAATGTATATAGTATAATTGCTGATAGAAAAAGATTTTATCATCAAGAACCAATATTAATGTCGGTTATATCAATTTGTATCTACATAAAGTTTACAAAAATATGTTGAAACTTTGTTGATTTTTGTCGATTAAACGTCTCATTTGCTTTTTAAAAATAAAGAATAAGCTGCAACTTAAATAAATTCTATGTTTTAGAATTACTTTGTCACACAAAAAAGAGCCTCTAAAAAGATGTTTTAATCCAAATGACTACTCAAAAAAAGCTATTCATTAAATGTAATTTCATAACTGTTTGAAATACCGATTTAAATATTATGAAAAGTAGAAGGACTTTCTTTTCTTTAAACTCATACATGAAACACAAAATCTGGTTGGTATGTTTCAGTTTTGTAAACAGAAATTTGCTTTCAGAGTGTATAATTCATGTTTAAAAACAGCATGTTTTTGATGAAAATCGATGGGTAAAAGTTTTGTTTTATTTGCCAGGCAATATTCACATATACTACTTAACAAATTACAAAAGAAAAATACAGCAATTTTAATAATTTTGAATCAGCAATTTACATGCTTCGTATAATATTTTAATACTTTTAAACATCTGTACAGATTATTTTAATGTGATCATTCCAAGAAAGATGCTCCTAAAAACTTTTTCTCTTTTGATTTGAATATTGGAAATTTCAAAAAGTTTGAAAGAATTCCATTTCCCAAAAAAACACAGTTCTTTTATTCAAATAATTTTCACATTAATTATAATAAAATTTTTCATTATGAGAAACGTCTTTGAAAGTTTAATAGAAATCAAAGAGTAATTCAAAAGATTTTTTTTTTTTTTTTTAATTTCCAGAATGGATTGTAAAATGGCATGTCCTGTGCTACTGTTTCTTTTAAATTCAAATTGATTTTTATAACAGAATACTTGTAAGATGATGAAGATGAGTGAAAATGCAAACGCAAATAGTTTTTTCTAAACTATTGAGAAGCATCACTCTGTACAGTTGCTAAGTTAAATAGTAAAATTTTTACTATTATTTCTATTATTATTAACTTTTACTATGGAAGTCATAACAAGTTAGTTCACAATCAGTCTAATAAAGGTTTCTGTAAATGAGTAAAAAGTTCTATCACAAAAATAATGAAAAGGAAATTAAAAGAATGAATAATACCTTGGTAATCCCATTTAAGAGGTTCATAGGATAGGTGTATTGAGATTTATCATTTAAAATTGATTGACTAATTGATTCGAGATATGCAATACCCTGAAAAATATAAAAAAGGCATATTAACATCGCTAATGGTAGTAAACCTATACTTCATTCCAGCTAAAATTAAAACTACCTTTTGTGTGTAAAACTGAGTTAAGGCTTAAAAATCTAGAAAGTCAGTGTTGTGTCAGCGGGAAGTTTCAAATCACAGCAAACAACATTATATATACTTCTAACTACATTAATACAGTCAAATTTATCCTCAATTCATCTGTAATTGAAAAATTAACGATTGGATTTATCTTAAACCTGGGATAATCAATCAGCATAAGTTGTCAAGTTAGGTTGTATGGATTTCAAAATTAAACTTCTACTTCAGCGTTAAAGCTTCAGATTTTATCATAGATGAAAATCGCAATAGAATTTTAATTTTCAATGATCAGAGCATACCTCAGTCGCATAACCATATTCTAATAACTGAACAGCGTATTCATACTTGTATTGCTAAAAACAGAAAACAAGAATACATAAAAATATAAACATTAATTAGATATTAAACTCACCTTCAAACTACTCAAATTATTTGCTAGTATTCAATTACAACAAAAACTGAAAAGTTTCTTTGTTAGTATTAAACTTCCTTTTTTCAAGTTTAACAAACCAAGTTTTACAGGCTTTACCAAGTCTCGAATAGAACCATGTAATAAAGTCCTTTTTCTAAAAATTCAGTCTAAAATCTCAAATCAAAAATTTAAAAAAACACAGTATTCATAAAATTCTAGAATAGTTTGTTAAAAACATTCAGAAACACCTAAGTATGTAAAATAACACATGGAAAGACAGTTCATATAAAAGAGGGAATTTTTTAGGAGACAGTGTATTCTGTTATTAAAAGAGGGCGGCACTTAGTAGGGGAAGATTCTTAAAAAGATCCACAGCATCATAATTTCTACAAGCATATTTTTTTTTTTTTTAAATAATGACATTTTGAAATATATATTTATTCTAAACTGAAGTAATAGAAATATGGAAATGTCAGTTTACAAGAAATATCAAAATGTAACTTTTTGAACAAAAATACCATGGTAATCAAGTAACTCAAGTTACTTGATTACTGTGTAAGTCAGTAGAATATTGAAAACCTGACATAACAAGCAATACATACCTGACATAATAAGCAATACATACCTGGAATTGAGGTATAAAATAAGAAGGATCGTGCAATGTGAGTGCAAACTGGTAGATCTAAACAGTATAAAATATAGAAAAAACATATGAATTCAAATTTATGCAGAATAAAATCTTTTTTTAAATATACATATATATAAATAATATACATATATATATTATATAAATAAATATATATATATATATTTATATATATATATACACACATATATAAATATACACACATGTATGTAAATATATACACACACATACA
>JAUZNK010076545.1:0-13564 GCA_035046665.1 Euphysa ruthae | reverse complement strand
ATGGACAGCAAATTTTATAATTACGCATATTTAACGAGTATCCAAGGTTATGGCAAAAGGCCGGTAAATCAAAATATTAATCTGCAAATTAACAATGCTATTTCAAGAAATTGATATTTGATGTACTTATGCAAAATAACCTATTCATATTTATATGACGCTGTAACTAATATTTACTAAGATAAAAAACTTCAGTTTTGCAATCCGGAATATTAACTTGACAAATATAAAAATCCAAAAATCCGGAAATCTTTCATCCTTGTGCATTATTTTTGTCTAACCGATTGTCTGAAAAGACCAAATGCTTCTCAGTACCTGGTGACCTATGCAACTTAGCAATATGTGATGAGAAACGTAATGAGAAAGGAAAAGTTTACCTAATGATGGAAATATTTTCAATCTATTGTTGGTGGAGGAAATATGGGAAAGTACCAATATATTTATTCAAATTGTTTTCTAAACACTTCGTCCAGAAACAGGCATTGAACAAAAAGCATGTTGCCTCTCCAGTATTTACTCAAATAAAAAACATTGACATAAACAAAAAAAGCAAGAAAAATAAAAAAAAAAACAATCTATGTTAGGGAGCGTTTATTAAATAAAATATAATTTTGGCACGGTCTGCTACTATTTTTGTATTTCATTATAAAACTCGTAAGGCTATTCGATTTCATTTATTCTTTTCTTATAATTTAGGATGCAAAATATAGATAAGCCATTTGATTTTTAAATAAAAAGCGATCAGTGTCTAGATGGATTTGAAATGATTTCCAACACATAATAAAAAACATTTTGTTCATTTATATCAGAGCTGAATAAAAATACTAACATTTATCCTTTTACTATTTCATTAGTTTTATAGCTGATATTTTGACAGTTCTTTTCACCAACATTTTTGCCATTATTTTGACTGCCATTTTCACCATATTTTGATATTCGAGTTAGTTTTACAATAAATGCACCGTTTTTTTGTAATCATATTTCTCCGTTATTTCTCCATTTATAATTGAATTATTTTTGCTATTCAGCACGTTCGTTCAATGCTCATTTTATTGACATGTTTTTGTTGCCGTTAAAATTTTTTGAAATCACGCCATCATCTTGTGTTTTTTCAGACGTTTAATCTACAGTTAATATTTGTTGTTTGTACGATTTATACAGTTACTTATGGCATTTTTTCATTTAATTTCACCGTTTTATAACGGTTTCTATTGTTTAGAAAAAAACACTTTATTAAAGGGCATTTCATATAGTTGTTTGGATGGTCACAATTATTCATTAACTACCAGTCCTGTTAAAACCACAAAAACTTCCATTTAACCACTTTGTTATTTTTATATAATATCGAACTCGCACAACCATTCTCTCTGCTTAATAAAAATTTTTTTTTTAAATTGAAAATAATAAACATTTTGAAAATAAAAGATTAAGTCAATATAAGTGATTTTTAAACATTTGATTCTCAGAAAAGCATTTCACTTAAAGTGTAATATGCTTGCTAAAGGTGTGTTATTAATAGCAACTTAAAATGTAATGTTATTTATGACCACAAATGTGAAATATTTATTCAAAGTTATGATAAGAATTGGTTGATATTTTTGCTGAATACATGCGGTTAACATTACAGCTAATGTTTTGATTACATGAAAAGTAGGTGTACTATTTTTTTACTTTTAATTTATTTTATTGCTCATACAGTGGTTTAATGAAATTTACAAGCAAATTATTATATTTTGTTTTTAATCGCTTTTTGAGAGTCTATAACAAAATAAAAGTTATAATTCGTTTTAAAAAAGTTTAAAGAAAATATTGCTTGATTATAATACTGTTTCGAAGAAATGTGTGCAATATTTGATCTTAAATACTTCGGCCATGGCAGACAAGCAAAAAATTAGACTGAAAAATACAGTATTTGAATTGTAATTTAGTACTGGTGTTTGGCGTTCACTATTTGAACAAAACACAGCTTGTTCTGCTCAAGAACAAATAAAATTGAGGAACTGTAGAAATTTCAGACCATTATTTTTTCGCATGTGACAACGAACTTGTTGAAAAAAACATTCTTTAAGCCTTGCCGACATGTGAAACATAGTGTAAATCAGCCTTAATAGGAGAAATTTTGACTTGTTATTTATTTTTTTTTACCGAACCACCGACGACTCTAATTCGAACAAATGTGAACAAAAAATCCGTAAAAGACCAAATCAAATTCGTCTCACCTAATTATAACTTTGAGGATATCACCTTGTGATTACCCAATTTTTTTTTTTCATATTAAAGTTTGAAACAAATTAGGGCCCAAATTTTACAACTTAACTTTCAATTAACTAATTAACTTTTTATTGGCCAAAGTCTCGCAACACTTATATACTAGATCAAAGTCTCGCAACACTTATATACTAGATCAAAGTCTTGTAACATATACTGATATACTAGACAAAAGAAGCCTTTTTTTATTTATCAAACAAAATGCTAAAAAAGAAAAATAAGGGTCTCCTCAATCCCTACCATAAAAAATTCAATTTACTGGCAGGAACACACCTAAATTTCAAAAGAATATACCTATAAATAAGCTACAATCTTGGACAAAATTTTTGCAAGAAATTCGAACCCTGAGAACACCTCAAACGTTTTAAAATTAGTTTTTGTAGCCCGAGGGGGCAAACTTTAGGTTTACCCTTACACTTTTGACTTGTTTGTCAAACAAGAAACCAATAAATATAAGTTAGTTTCAATGAAAAAATTAATCCTTACAACTACTGAATGCAAATCTCAAAATATTATGTGAATGTTTGTATTTAAACAAACTAAAATGCGATGTGAAGATGGACAAACATAAGTGCACAAGACATATGGTGTGAAGATGGGTACAAAAGATATCAAACCTTTCAGATGCTTTGAAATAATAAAAAGATACAGAGTTTCTAAACAATAGTTTTCTTGAAGCTACAACCACCCTACACTTAAAATGATGAAAATCAAGTCACTTGCCACTGTCTTGTAGAACCTTTTTAAATAGATGTTCAAAAACAATTCTTGAAAAATAGAAAATCTCTTTGACAATAATCTTATAATGTTTTATTCTATAATGTAAATGTTCATATAGCTTAGAGAATAATGTATCAATTATTTCCATCAAAATGTTAGTCATATTTTGAGGGTTGGAACTAAAGTCGTTTTTATCTTTTGCTTTTGTGATATCTGAACAAAAAGAACTGAAAAAAAGATACAAAAAAATGCATGGATAAGAATATTTGATACAATGAACCTCTGACTGAAAAAGTGTTCCCTGTGAATGGATAAGAAACGTTTGTAAAGAATTATAAATACGGATATCAGGTGTAAGCGCACTGATAAGCTCTACTGCACACAGTTTTTTACTTAGTGATGTAAACAGAAACACTACTAAAGGCTACTAAAAATAATAAACCAATAGAGACCACTCCTTACAATGGCATCAACAAATAAATTAGAAAAGAACTACATACAAAGAAATCAACAAAAAACATAATAGAAACTACTTACAGTTGCATCAACAAATACACTAGTGAATGTAACCGGCTTAATTGGTGCTAGCCCTAATGGACGGCTCATAACTCGGACGTATGTCTAAAAAAAAAAAAAAAATTGAGAAAAATAATGACTACAAATTTTTTGACTATTTTACAAAGCGGAAATTAATTTCTATCAAAGAAATTTACAAAATATTACTCATACTTCCAGAAATACAGAAAAAGCCATTTTAAAAGTCTGATTTGTAGGAAATCTGTCATGATGAATTGCAAGATTTTTAGCACTTCACAAAATTAAACTATAGGACTAATGATCATTTATATAAATTCAAAAGAATCCTTACTGAAACAGTTTCCCATACAGAACCAACAATAGCCGTTCTAGAGAAAAAACCTAAAAAAAAAAAAAAAAAAATTTTTAAATATGTTTTTCTTATAAAATATAGTGAAAAAATATGACAGCATGTTTTCTAACAATAAAGGGTGCATTTACAACAGGTTTGAAAACGGAGCAGCTGCATTTGGTTTAGGTTTCCAAAGATGAGGTTTAACAAAAAATTTGTAACCACTCATTAATTTTTTGAAAACCTAAAAAAATGATCAATGGGGTTTGCAAAAGTTCTCCTTTACTTACAATGATGAAAATATCAAAAGATTTCTTTATTTTTCATCAAAAACATGTTTTTATAATTGTTACTATTATCAAGTTTATAATAAAACATACCTTTATGTTCACATGCCATTTCCCTCATTTCTTTTGTATTATACTGTGCAGGACCTACCACATAAGTAAAAACTCGGATCTAAAGAAATTTCTAAATGAATTTAAGCATGTCCATGCATGATGAGAAAATTATTTCTAAAAGATGCAGTTTTAACATGAAGGCTTCTTAATAGATCACAATCCTCTTAAAGTAATTTGATTTGTTTAGAACGGGCAGCTTGACTTTTTTCAAACCGTATTGACCTCACTGTATTTGTATGTATGGATGTTTTTAGAAGCAAACAAATAATTAAGTATTATAACTTCCCACAAAAAAAAGATAGTACAGATAGCAGTACGGATGTTCATGTAGTTGGTGTCATAAACTTTTGCAAAGTGTTGGAGCATAGGGGAGATTTATAGAGCAGAAAGGATTGGTTTTCATGTCAACTTCAATAGAACTTGTGGCATAAAGTTTCTGCTTTTCTTGTGTAATAAAATTTTTAGGATAGTTGTTAGAGATTGCTAACAGCCTGCTACTCATTCTCCACTCTTCAAAAATTACTGGCACTCCAAAAGAACCTCTTGATCTTAATGAAAAAAAAACAACATAGTATATCATATTCCTTGTAAAGATTGTTCTTCCATATATATTGGTGAATATAAATGTAAAATTATTAATCAAAACAAAGAAAATCAACAGGTCATAAAAAATGCTGATTAAAACAACAAAATCTCTAACCATTGGTAGGAAAAAGACCGCGCATTAGACTGGAGTAAAAAAATATATAATACATTAAATCACGTAAAATCTCATGCAAAATCTTTTCACCATATCAATAGTATATCGTACAACCTTGGAGAAATTTGGTATCCTCTTATCCACAAGAAACAACCTTCTTCTGAAGTCCATGCCAAAAATGAGTAAATTGCTTTCCATTATAGTCCACAAAAAATGGCTAATTGCAAGAAGCATTTTCGATCACACAGAATTTAATTACTGTCCATTATATTTCGCAATAAATTGCTATTGCTACTGCCTACCAAAGTATTTCTGATTCTACTAAAAAACTATATATATATATATAAAGTCTAGAAACTTATTTGTACTTTGCCTGAAGACGGGAGCAAATTGTCTCCAAAAATTTTGCCAGAATGTTTTTTGGTTCCAAAGGGTAAATAAAAAAGTTAAGAGAGAAAAAATGTCGGAGCATGAGGAAAAGAAACACGATTGTTAAATAGTTATTTTATTTTCCTACTTCCTATGATAAACAGGGATATATGAGGGGACTAACCTGTAAATCTGGGTCATACTTTTTAAATATTTCTTTTTCATGACTGGCTGATCCATCTGAAAGTATGATTAGAATTTGCTGACATCTCGTACCCTGACCAGAAGTTTTTGTCTAAAACAAAACAACAAGTGAGGATAAAAATTCTAAATCAAATAAATTCCTTTTATAATGCACATAGATAAATATTATTATTATTATATAATTATTTATTTTACTGGAACATTTAGTGCAATATCTAAAATCAGTTTTTATAGCCGACTTTTTGCTGGTATTTTTTTTTCAGACATTATGCGGTATTATGTGCAGGTTTAATTTCAGACCTTTTCATTCAAATTTAGAAAATTCCAGTAGAATGCAAACATACTGATTATTAAGAACATTTATTTAGCAAAATAAAAATTCAACCAATCAGATAAATTTTCAAGGCCACCTGCTGATGATTCCTAAGGTTCTATTGCAGAGATTTCACTGCTATTTTCATCAAAAATATTTGCTTATTATTCATTCTTTCTGCTGATTATACTCAACTAAAATATACGAATCTCTCAAAAATTTTCCCATGGTCAAGGTTATAATAACTCAGAAGTCCCAGAATTAGCCATGAAATTATTTCTTGATAAATTAATAGCAATTATAGCCAATTAAATAAATTAAAAAAACAACAATTCAACCACATCTTCCTGTATGTGTACCAGCAAGTGTTTGTAGGAAAAAAATAAATTAATGTTAAGGTTTACTTCATAGAATTTCAGACTAGCAAGCAGAACTCGTATATTCAGAAAAATAGTGTAAAAATACTTTATTCAACAACTGCAGTGCTAATTCCGTGCCAGCAGCCCAGTTAGCTGTATTTGTTGCCTCCATATATTTTAGAAAGCCTTTTACATGCTAAAACAGCAAAATAAAATATTTTACAAAATTTATATATAAAAAACGTACAATAAAAAATTAAAGCTCAGATCAGAACTTTTTGTCAACGATAACAGAAACTATTTAAACTATTTATTAAGGAGTTTCCAAAACAAAGTGTGAATTTGACTTTATTGTGGGCTAAGGACATGTTTGAAAAAAGCAAAAATAAGCCAAGAATTTCAAATATGGAAAATATTCCAAGAATTTCAAAATTAAATTATTCAAACATTAAAAAAAAATTTCTGCAGAAAGAAGTAAAACAGCCTTTTTTTTCAGATCAAATTTGACAATCTAGAAAGGACCAATAAATTTTTCAATACAGCTGCCATGCTTATGTCTGAAAATTTCAAAAAACATTAACTTTACTAAAATAACAGAAAAATTGGCACAATGTAACCACCTCCTTATTCCGTCTAGTTGCTTGCATTAGTTTCATCTCATCGTCACAGCATATTAATTTGGTCACGTTATTAAACTAAAAAAAAAAATGTATTATATGTAATAAAATGTAATATATTTTTACCTGGATAGCTCAGTCAGTAGAGCAACTGACTCCCAACTGCAAGGTTTTGGGTTCAAATCGGGTATCGCCGATTTAGTCTATGAGTAGCATCTTGGTGCAGGAAGTTTAGAGTTTCAACTTTTCTTTAACTTCCTGCCTAGTAATGCCTTCTAACCTTGCATGAAAATATTTCATAGCTTTTATCAATCACATTATAAGTCCTTTTTACAAATAATCCCAAGTAAAAATGATCGGTTGTTTAGACTTGGATAATCGTCAAAGCAAGAAAAGAACAAATGAACCATATAGTACACTGAAGTGAAATTTAAAATTATGTCCTTATTGATGTATTTTTTGAAAATTTGCTGGTTTATTTATGGTGATAAGGTTTAGTTTGGTTTATTTTATTTATGACAGAATTCAAAAAAATGTCAGGCGGCTGGAAGAAGAAACTATGAGAACAAAAATCTCTCAGAATGAAAGTTTTTTACCTGGAAGTTTTTTACCTGGAAGTTTTTTACTAATCCAGTTATGAAACCCCCAGGTGCTCAATAAACCACAGTGTGAAATAACTAATAAATGCTTTCTGAAAATGCTTTCAGTACCCTCATTTTTATTTTTATTTTAAAATTTTTTTAAGGAGAATAAAGCATATCATTTGTAAGAAATTTATTAATTAATTTAAGTTCCGTCACTCTTTCAAGTGGTTAAAATTTTGTTCTATCTAATAGATTTAAATGGAGACAAAAATATGCATGCAACCTGCTTTTATAACCGCTATTTTCATTCAGATATAATTTTTGAAATCGTACAATTGAATTGAATTTAATTTTTAATGGAAGTTCACAGAGTAATATTCCAGTTTAAAATCATTTTCAATCTTTAAATCTGAACAAATATTTTATAAATACAGCAATTGGGAGCAGAAAATCTTATATTAATAATGACAAAATAATTTGATGAATTTCTTCAATATTGTTCGTTATTTTTAATTTCAGATAGACCATTTGAAAAGCTGTGATAAAAAGATCGTAAAAAATTATTTTTCATTTTTAAAACACTTTCAAATTAGCCATCCATTTAAGAAGATAATGTTTTCCCTTCAGATTAATTTATGACTCTAAGTCATTAACACTGTATGTATGCATGCATGTAGACATACAAGACCATAGGTAGAAGCAGAAAACCTTTGAGTCTATAATTTGTAACTGCAATTTTAGGCTAAGATTTGCTCATTGTAATATTTTGTTCTAAACATTAAAGAAAACTCTCACAATACAAACAAAATAGGAATTATACCGTGATGACATGAAAAAAATCATTGGTTGTCAAGGTTTCAACAATTTTATCAGCAGCTAATCTTGCAATCTCAATACGAATTCCTTGTAGACTTCCTGAGCTAAATAAAATTACTAAAGTTAGAAAATGACCACACTTTATTAATTTATTTCATTGAATATGTAGTTTTTTCCACAACTTATAAATCAAAAAGTTTTCTCTAATGTAATGCAGAATTCAAAAAGCTGAAAAGAGTTCAAGATAATAACAAAGACACTTTTATACAAAATACAGTCTCTTTTTAACACATCCTCCATAGAATGAGAACTTCAAAGAATTAGTTTACAGGAGGTCGACATATTTCAGATGTCAACACAGTTAACAAAAATGTTGCAGCAAAATTAAAGTATAAAGTTCCGAGAAAAAACCAATAACAATACCACAAAACTCGAACAATACCAACAAAAATTGTGGAAACAATTTACCTGCAGCAACAACAAATAACAAAGCAATCAAATTTACAGTCATCTGTTTAAAACCGAAATAAAGACAGATGATGTTGCATACAACTTACATATCAATCAGAACAACAACATCTTTTGGACTGCTTGCTCCTTGTATGTACCTAAACCATTAAAAAAATTATTGTAAAATCATTATATTTGTAGATCTGATATCAAACAAGTTTAGCACCATTAATTCTCAAAATAATGAAGCACCCTTCAGTAAATAAAAAAAATCTTTTTGAGCAGTAAGTGTTAAATACTTATTTTTGTGAAAATTAATAAAATTTGTAGATATATCAAAAATAGAATATAGGTGAAAAGGTTTTCAGTAAAACTTACCCATTAACAAAAATTTTAAAAATTTCTAAAATTGCTAAAAATTTTATAATACCAGGTATAGATTGCATATAAATCAGAACCTAACTGCTTAAAAGGAAAATGTAAAAATAGGCATGAACAAAAAACCAGGACCAGATAACTATTATAAAAAGAGAAAATAATTTTAAAGCTATTTAAAAAAAATTGATTTGGTTGAGTCAATATTTTCTGTGATAAATAACTACGTCTTAAAAGAAATTAAATATACAGACCGTAATCAAACCCTCTTCGAGTCAATGACTGGAAATAAGAGTTTTAATGCTTTCTACAGGTGGAAATATAACTTAAAGGTTCCTAAAACTTATCAAAAATCTTGAGAAAAATTATTAAGCATATTTATAGAATAAAGGATACTTTTTCTGGCCTAAAGATAGCTTGGTATAATAAAGAAAAAAATTTAAAAAACCAAGTTCTTTTTTTCTTATGATATCCTCACAGAAAACATACTAAGATAAGTATTTTTGACAGGATTAAGGAGCATACTCAAATTTTTTGAGGACCCAATTTGTGAAATAACCATCTTTCGAAAGAAATTTAACAATTTAATCGACCTAAGAACAAATTATTAAAAATACTGGCTAATATTTTGAACTTTAATGAAGAGTCAAAATAATGGATAAATCCAAAAAATCTTCAATATTTGAAAACAATACAATATCTTTTAACTTTAAATCGCAAAAGATAATGTATGCAAAATGCTAGTTAGCAGAGGGCCTAAGGTTTTATGAAAAATAGGGCAAATTTAATGTGTTTTATGAAATTCGAATGAAAGTGATAAATTAATATCTGACACTAACAAGTCAATCTGGGATTGATGAGTTTGAATAAAAAAACATACCAAGGTCTTCTTCTCGCATCATACATATCTGGTGTACCAGGTGGTGGAAGTGGCCACTTTCGCCCTGAGAAAAATGCAATAAAAATTGAAAAATTGGGATTGACTGCCTAAAATCTCTTCCACTATTGTTTATAGATAAGAAAATTTATAAAAAAGCTTAAGACAAAAGAAGTGTGACCATTTTTTTTCCTTAATTCAAGCTCTAGAAAATTCATTTCCATCGAAGTTTTTGGAAAGTCGTAGAATCCTTTCTGGATTAAACTATGCAAAATTAAAAGTATCCGCAGAAAAATTGAGAAATCTGTCACCATTAGACATTGAGCTGACCTAGAAAAGAAATTTCCTTCCATTAGATGAATAATTTTATCATTTTTTTCTAGTGTTAATTTGATGTAGTATTTTAATAATATTATTTCTCTAAAGTTTGAAAATCTTTTTTCTTGCTGCCTTATTTTAAATTATGCCTAGTTTAACCAGATTTCTTGCATTTCTTGTAAATATCTTGATATAGGTGAATTTTCTACACTTAAATTTAAATGAAAATAAATGAGAATCTGCTTTTCATTTGAACATTACATCTTTAAACATCTTTATTTATGATTTAAAAACAAAATTCTCTCTACTAAACTTTCATTTTGACATAATTGGAATATCTGAGAAACGAATAAAAAAACATGATATAACTTTTTGAATTTCAATAAATGGATACAATTTTTTCCAAACTCCAACTGAATCCAGCTGTGGCGGAGTTTTATATATTTCTCGAAAGTTTAATTACCAGTCTAGAAACCATTTAAAATTGTATTTGCCGTCTCAGCTTGAATCTGTATTTAAAAAAATAATATTTCTGAATAAGAAAAACTTTTGTTGTTTGGTGTATATACAAACATCCCTCTAACAGATTTAAATACGACATTTTCTTTAACTCTAAAAAAGTTATCTTTACAGAATAAAAATACGATTTTTCTTGGTGATTTCAATTTTGATCTGATAAAATGTAATGCTGAACCAAACACAGCAATATTTTTCGATTTAATTTCATCTAATAATTTACTTCCACAAATAACTCTTCCTACGAGAGCTACTGATAAGTCTAAGACATGAATTGACAGTATTTTTGCAAATTCACACAACTCAAATATAATCTCAGGAAACCTAACTTCATCGATCACAGATCATTTACCACAATTTTTCATCCAAACATCAACTAAAACATTTAATCCCCGTAAACATAATATTCACAAAAAAAATATATAATTTTAACCAAATCTTATTTTTAGACAACTTTGAAAGTATAAATTGGAATGAATCGATAAATATAGATACAAATAACAGTTTTAATAAATTTTTCACACACTTTGATAATTTGCTAGATAAAGATGTTCTGCTAAAAAAGCTAAGTAATAAAGAATATAAAAATAGTTTAAAGCCTTGGTTAACGAAAGATATTCTCAAATCACTTAAAATAAGAAATAAAATTCACAGTAGATTTATTAGAACTAAAGATTCACAAAGAAAAATTAATTAGAAGCTAGATATAACTGAAGTGATATTTTTTTGTAAACCAAAAATAAAAATAAATTTAGAATATAAAATAAAATTAAATGGAAAAGTATTTACTCTTCACTAAATATAAAATATCTAGGTATACTTCTAGATGAGCACCTTCTTATGGAAACCCATATCAGCGAAATGTCGAAAAAATAAAATAGAGCAAATAGCATGCTTTCAAAAATAAGACACATTTAGAATTATACGAAACCGAGGAAAACTTTTTAAAACTGAGTAGAACAAACTTTAACTTCTTCAAATAGTTTTGCAATAAATATAATATATTAATATATTAATTTTATTTATTTATTATAATGTATTATATATCAATTTTATTTACACACTACACTTCTTTTCATACCTTTCTTATAGTTTATCATTCTCTCTCAATTTCAACAAATAAATAAAATTATATAAGCATGAAAAAAAGAACATTTGTATTATTTATGGTGCTGAAAAATAAAAAAAAATATTTTAAACATATTTTCTTAAAACCTTCTGAAAAAACTAACAGATACAAACTTAATTGTCGCTATTCACAAATACCGATAGAAGCAATTTACTTTATTTTCTTTTGGCCATAAAGTAGTTTGAATTAACTAAATGTTAGTAAAGGAGTAAAGGAATATCAGGGAAAAAGGTAAAGTATATTCACCAAAACTGCAATCAAATCCCTGAAATCGCTATTTGTTTTAATTGTTATAATGAAGGTTTCTACCAAATTAAATTATTATTTTTAACACGATAAGTCATAAATAATATTTAAGTGTCATTCAATGAAACCTAAAAATGAAGTCTAAGACAATAATTTTCAAAGGTAATTTTTCAATTAAAAAAAAAAAACACAAAACACAGAGTAAATAATGTACCTCGGAACCTTTCTTTACCAATTACAAGAGACAATAAAAAATAACTTTCAATAAAAAGTATCCAATATACTTACCTAAAAGCTAAATACCACACGTTAGAGCCGAGCAAAAAAAATTTCCAAAATATATGCGCAACGGTAAATAAAACTATTTATTCTAAAAAATGGCCATATAACCCCTTCCCCACACGTAATATTTTATTCCAAAGATTTTATTGGTAAATTTTACCTGGATACTGCCTGTGGATACCTTCTGCACTTCCAAAATATTGCCATGATAGATCTGGATATTTTTTGTAGTTATTCTCAAACACTTTATTCAGTTTCTTTGTCCATTTAATATCAGTGGCAACTGCATGACCTTTAAAATAGCATACTTTAGTATAAAAATAATTTTCAAAATCGGTATTGGAAGATTTTTCTATTTATATTTAAATTTTTTTATTTCTATTTATAGCATGGAACAGTGTTTCATAGTGTGACCACCATATTTCATAGTGTGACCACCGCATTTAACGGCGTTAATATTAGGTTTAAAAATTTTTCCGATTTTTGAATTTTTTGTTGCAGCCGTGTAAATTTTGGAAAGCGGGGTAAAATAGTCAGTAAATTTTGTAAAGTGGCGTATCAGTGTCATAATATTTTGACGCTGATCACCTGAAAAATCAGTATTTACCCGAATTGAACAGAACTAAGGTCTCCAAATAAAATTTTGTTCAAAATCTTTAAATTCATCATTTTGTCCAAAAAAAAAGAGTAGGAAATTCCGTTTTTTTCTGTAACTATCAATGTTTTAGGTTCCAACAGTTTCCAAGATTTTTGAAATCAAAATTTTGGTAAAAATTTGATCGAAACATCTGATTTTTATTTGACAAAAAGTAAGAAAATAGGGTAATTATAAGTTTAGATACTACCGCAAAATGGCTAAAAAAAATTTACAGACAATAATGGCCATATTGTATGACTTTTATCTAACTTTAGCACAAATTCACATTTGATTCATTTTGTAAAAGTGGTTTTCTTGATAAAAATGGCAAAAATGGTAACAAACACAAAATTTGTTTTTATTTTTAATTTCTAAGTTTTAAGTCTATAAGTATTTTAGCCAAAAGATAAACCTAAAGTTGGATATACCAATCAATAAATAACCCTTTCTTATCATTTTGTCTCCATCACAAATCAATTTCTAATTGACATTTCAAAAAAGTTTACATACAAGAT
>JAUZNK010076534.1:0-13564 GCA_035046665.1 Euphysa ruthae | reverse complement strand
ATATTAATACGTTCCATTTTATTCATAAATTTGCATTTAGTATATTTTAATTTTATTCAGAAAAACTTCGCTGGGAGTCAATCAGTGGAGTGGGAGGAGCAGAAGAGCTTATTCCAAAACCAAGAGCAGGGCATTCTGCTGTTAATGTAAGTTGCTTAAGAAACATTTGTTTGCCCTAAAAAAATGTCAATTTTATTTCTTCGCTGGTGATTTTTGAAGGTTCTTTTGAAGCTTGTTTATTGGTTCTCAATAATATATATATTTTATTTAAATTTTTTATTTTTAGCCTAAGAAATAATTTTTAAAATGCAAAAAAAAGCTACAAGTTTACAAAAACTTTTTCGAAAAAGAAATTTTTAAAAAATCTATTATGCTTTAGGTTCACACTAGAATGTATATTTGGAGTGGACGTGATGGCTATCGTAAAGCATGGAACAACCAAGTCGAAAATGTGAGTTCAAATAAATTAACTTCAATTTTTAAAATTAGTGATAGACAAATCTGGTTGTGGAAAGCCTTACTCTTTTCTCTGAAATCATTTTGCTTAATTTTAAAAGAAAATTCTTGTTTGTCTTTGTCTTTTGACACGGAGGATCACAAGTTTCTAAAAAACTAGATCATTATGGTGTACGAGGTGTGGTAAACAAATGGTTTTTTTTCATATCTATCAGACAGGAAACAATTTGTTTGCATTAATGGTTTTAAATCTCAGAAAACATTTTCTTGTGGTCTTCCTCAAGGTTCTGTTCTAGGTCCTCTGTTATTCTTGATTTACATAAATGACTTTTGTAACTCTATTAAGTTTGTTATGGTTCATCACTTATCAGGTGACACTAATTTATTGTGTATTATTAAATCTGCCAAGGTGTTGTGTAAAAGAATAAATTTTGATCTTTGGTGTTTAACTGATTGGTTAAATGCTAACCTTATTGCCTTAAATGCTACAAAAACTGAGTATTTTTGTTTTCAGAAGTCCCAAAAAAGCTTTAGAAAAAAATAATAAAATAAAGTTAAACGGAAAACATTCACTTCCTTCCTTACATATTATATATCTTGGTGTTGTTATTGGTGAGCATCTAGCATAGAAAACTCACATGGCGGAGTTGAGCAAAAAGTTAAACAGAGCAAACAGTATATTATCGAAAATTCGATATTATGTCGATGAAAAAACTCTTAGAACGCTGTACTTTGCTTTATTTGCTTCTCACTTAAGCTGTTGTTGTCAAATTTGGGGTCCATGTGATACAAAGATCGCCGTTAGAATTATAAAATTTCAACAATATCGGTCTGATACTTCACTAGCTTTTTCTAAATTCAAAATACCTATATTTTCTGATACAGTTAAGTCTTAAAATGTTATTTTTGTTTTTGATTCTTTGCATAAGAACATTCTTTCTTTTATATCAAATTTTTTTACTGAATGTCAAAGCTGCCATAATTATACTACACGTAATGCATTAAGTGGTTAAAATAATTGTTTTTTAGAGTCGTTTTTCTCGGTATTATGGGTAGCAGGGGTGGTATTTTTGTGGGTGGGGAAAGGGAATGGCTATTTCAATAAACAGGTTTTTCTAAATTATGTAAAAATACTTATTTTATGTTCGCTATTCTTTTACTGGTGTCACTCCTTTGTTCAGCCTCTGTCCGACACAATTCTTTTTTTAAAAATCTTTTTTTATATATAATGCTTATAAATTTTTTGTTTGTACATTATCAATTTGTACATATAAAACATGTAAATTTCAATTGTTATTGGTATATAAATGCTTGCTTGCTTTGCTTGCTTTGCTTTGCTTTGCTTGAAATCTGTATTTTCTGATTTTTCTCTGAATCTGCTCATTAACTTTTGTTTGGTTTTTACATGAACTTAGATGTAATGAATGAAAAGTAAATTGCTTGTTCCAAGGTTTTTAAAAAAATTTTTGTTCACTTTATAGTTTCAGTAAATGAGGAAAAAATTTGTACTTTTCTTAATACCTGTTCTTTTGTTTTTTCTGATTCTTAATGGTTTTCCTGAAAAAAAATCTTGCTAATTTTTTAATGCGTATCTTTTTATTTTCGTTTTTGAATAGTGTGGGTTCCAAGCTTGTTCTGTTACTTTTTAGTCATTATTTCATATATTCATAATTTTAATTCTTTTAGGTCTGTTGTAAAGATTTATGGTATTTAGAGACAGGTAATGTTGATATATTATATCTCCTCTACACAGTTTTTTTTTCTTATTTTGAATTTCACAAAACTACGCTAGAATTGTAAAACATGGCTCAAGTACTATTGTACTGCCAAACCTCTTAACCCTTGTATATGACTTTTACAAACAGCTTATAGGTATAATAGATTTGAAACTGTGTTAAAACATGTCTACACTATACATCAAGCTTCTATTATTCCTAAGTATATTGCATTAGTGAGATATAATTTTATAACAGTTAAAAAAAACATGAATAAGGGAACATTCAATAAGTATTAACGCTAAAAATTGTCATTTAAACCCTCACCCCATATGTCACGCCTCATTTTGAGTTGGCACCCCATCGCGTTATGTAGCACCCGCAAGGGAAATTCCTGGAGGTGATATGAGTCATATTAGGACGAGAACGATGAGCTGGTTGATCTCATTCAATCCACACTCATGGTACTCTGTGTGTGATTTTGTCTCAACAATATTGTCACTGAAAACATGTATGCGATAATGTTAGAAGAAAATTACATCGGTTTTTTTGGTCATTACATAATGGACGCTATCTGACACCCTGATATTTTGTAACGGTCTGTTACGAAAATGGCTTATACCCACCCACTCCTTGACCATTATGTACGTATTGAATTTTCTCTAATAAAAATGACAAAACTATTATAAAGCCAATTTTATTTTTTAAATCATATTTGTGCCATACTAATTAAGACAGTTGAATGATTTTCTATTCATTATGTATGAGTAGATTTTTTTCGTTATACTTAGAGCGTCCACCTGCTCCTTCCCGTGTTCAGCTAGTGCGTGCAACCACTTCTACCCTTGAAGTTTGCTGGGGATCCTTACCGACAGGTATACCGATCAATGCTATTAAAGTAATTCTGATATTATTGATAATTCTGTATTTATTGAAAGAGGTTAGAAAATGGTGTTATGCATGTAATAATATTTTTTTGGGTTATCATTTTTTTAAAAGAGTGGTAATCAAAAAAGATTTTGCTGTTTTGAGGCTTGAAATCTTGAGAGGTAATTATCATGAGTTTGTTTATTCACGTAATATGTATTTTCAATGTACATGGAATAATTTAATAAAAGTGAGATCTGCTGGTTGTTGTTATATGTTTTTTTAGTTTAAAAAGATTTTGTGGGAGAACTTGTTTAAGGAAGGGAAAAGCTGGCTTTTTTGAAAATTGACAATTATTTAGTCTAGATTCTATGTTAAAATTTTCTTTAGATAAGATGATTATCTGTTTTAATTAAATTATATTTAGCTGATGCATACATTGTTCAAATTCAAAAATACGAAGTTAATCCAACACCAGTATCTGCCTCCTCTACTCCAGCTTCACTCACATCTAAACCTGCCGTGACTGGGTTAAATCCTGTTAAACCCATTGGGCCGAATGCTGCAAATATTGCTCGTTTACCAACCTCTGTTCAATTTTCTACACCTCTGTCAGTTTCTAAAAGTCATTTACCTGGGTTATCTGTTCGTCCTAAATTAACTGTTGCTTCTCAGCCTTTTAAAACCTCAAATGCCAGCCCTAAAGGTCTGACCCAGATTCCCATCCAGCTTGGAGGTCAGATTAAAAACCAGCACATAACTTTAGCTGCATTGAACCAATTAACTGCTGGAAAATTAACTGGAACCAGTTTAGCTGGAACAAAAACTGTTCAAATTATTTCTCCATGCAAAACAGGTCAAACAATCCGTCCACAAGTAGTTTCTTCTAAGGTTAGTGGTGTCAATAATCCAATCCTATCTCAGCCAATTGTTTCTGTTGCACCTGGTTCGAAACTTATAACAACTAAAACAACTTTACCATCCTCAGCAGCTACACAGTATGCTTTAGTTAGGGCACAACTTCCTAGCAGCAGTGGAGGTCCTGCACAAACTGTCACTTTTATTCGTGCAATTGGACCTAATTCAACATCAGGTACTGGTACAACTGTAAGTGTTACTCCTCAACAGATGGCAGCACTTCTTAAAGGACAACAAGGTCAAAGTCAAATACAAAAAGTCCTGAGTGCAGCTACTGGTGGGGCCCAGATACGTCCACCTTCAATACTCAATGGTGTTGGTATAAATGCTCTTCGTGCTTCCACTTCGATTACTCAAGTACGTGCATCTAACTCAGTTTCAGCTGCCAATAATCAAAGTCCTTCAAAACTGGTCTCGTTACAATTTCCACAAAAAATAGCTTTAAATCCTCTTAAATCAGTTAACGTTTCTTCACTTCTTGGGGCTTCTAAACAAGCTATAAGCACAACGCAACCATCTATAGCCTCTCCTATGGGAGCTGCCAAGCAGACTATAACTACACAACCGTCTACAGCTTCACCAATGGCAATAGTTTCTGGTGTAAATGTAACTAAGATTCCAACTAATGTTGCAAGTCAATTCCTTGCTGTTAAGCCACAAAATTCTTCTGTGTTGACAAGTATTGCAGTAAATTTAACGGGTTGTAAACCTCAAACTTCAACTACTCTTACACCAACTGCAAACTCATGTAATGAAACAGTCGCTACTGTATTTGATCCAGTTTCATCAGAAGCTGAACCATCACTAGAAACTGTGAAATCAGTCTCAGCAAATCCTGAAGAAAAGCCATCAAAAGATGTTAGTCTTGTCACAATTTCTCTTGAAGGTAAAAATGAAAAGCAAAGCTCCCCACCAGAGCTACCTACAGATACACCAGAAAATATTGTCAAAAATGCTCCATCTGAATCTACTTCTAGCTTAACTGGTAGTAACAAAATTGATGCAGTATCAAGCACAGGTGTTTCTGAAAGTTTTCCAGATGTAAAACCAATGCCAGATGTATTAGATGGCATTAAACAGGAGGAAACAAAAATGGATTTAGACGAGATTAAAACAAAAGATGAAAAACCTGTCACTTCTATGCTAGATGAAAAGCCTGAAATAAACAGCAAAGAAGAGACAGCAGATCAATCTGTAGAATCTGCAGCGGCCACCACATTGGCACACCTCGCTTCATTTGCTGGTAATGCTGCAAGTATGCCCACTCCATCTACTGATATTTCTAACAATCCTTTATCTACATTAGCAGCATTAGCATCGTCTTCTCCTATTGCAACTGGACCCACAGCTACAAATGGTCAAAGCAATTCCGTAAGTCCATTAGCTGCTGCAGTTCCTAAAAAGGTAAAACTATGATTTTACGTTGCATTCTTTTCTACTTTGTCAAAAGCTAAGTCCAGTTATTTAAAAATAATTTCTAGGGTACTGAAATTTGATCTTGAGTTTCGTGTAAAAAATGACAAAAGTTTTGAATGCATTTTCTTACTGAGTCCTATAATTTCTTTCTTGTCCATCATCAGGAAAGGAAAGTATCAAAATTAAAAATTTGAAAAATAATTTTTCCTTTACCCAAATTTGGGCTTAAATTTTTCATATTTTAAATTTTGTTGAAATCTGTTTTAAAAAAATATATAAATACAGATTTAACAACATATGATGTAATTTTTTTTTTGCAGTTAAATTTTTAATTCTATTGTAGATTATATTAAGCATTTCATACATGCAGAAAATTCATCGTTATTAAATCCAAGGTTATCTGTTTTAAATTCAAAGTTATTTATATTTCACTAATACCAAAGAAACACTAAATATTTATGATTATTACAGGTTTGGTGTTGCTTTTAGTTTAGTTTTAGTTGGCATTAAATTAAGGAAATACTGTAAGTCTCCTTCAAAGTTTTGCATGAGATATGAGTTTCGATTTTTAATTGTCTTAATTGTCTTATGAATTTATTTAAAGCACGTCTATACTTCAAGCGATAGAATAATTTTTGTAGGAGTTATTCACAATTAATTACCTAACTGTATTGTGACATCAGGTTAGTATTTAACTGTTAAAATGCTCTTAAGAATAAACTTATTTTCAAGACTGTATTGAAAACGACCAAGATCTCCACTGAAACACTCAAAAAGCTACAAATGCCATGGTATGATGTTGCTATGACCACTAATACTTCTATAGTTGTATCTCATTATTATGTACCTGTTGAAGAAGGGGAAGAAAAGGTAGGTGTTTTGATTATAAAGTTTCCCCTAATGTTTTATGTCATCCCTTCTAAAAATCTATTAAATGATTATTTTTATGCAAAAGCGTAAAGAATAACTAAAGCAAGGAAACAAATGAATTTAAAATGTTATTTTAAGCCAGAATTGCAATAATATTTAAAAGGAAAGTTAGAGCATAGAATAAAAAGCCCTCACTCCACTCCATAAAAATCTGGCTTCCCCTTTTCCTTACCCTTAAATTTTTCATATCCTCTTTCCCATTTCCGATTTCAGAAAGAAATTCAATTAACGCATTGACCCTCCAATGATAAAATGCTAAAACTTGTTTAACAGTCACTCACCATATGGCATTAATATCTCTACTAGCTTTATACCCACCAAGATTCGGCTAATTGGTGCATTTAAAAAGAAATCTTTCAAAAAGTAAAAAGAAATTGGGAGGAACAGGGCAACTATCCCCATACCTCTCACATGCTATATGAGGATTCTACTGTTTGATCTAAACCTCGACAAAGTATGTTAAAAATACTGTTATTTTATGATAATACTTTTAATTGTTTAAAAATGACCAATTAATAGAGATATTATTGATAAAAACAACCAATGAAAGTCTTTTAAAGTATATATATATCGTTCCATCAAGTTTTTTGTTGCTCTTTTGATGGCAGTTGGCATTCATAGCTACGACCAATAAAAAGGCTTGATTTAAAAATGTGTAAAATGCCATAGGAAAACATACTTTTTACTTGAGAGTATTATTATAGAGACTAGCTGTTTACCCACCAAGATTTGGCTAATTGGTGCATATTTTAGAATAAACCTTAAAATTGAGTCTAGAATTAAATAAGGGAAATTATATAAAAACATAATCATAAAATACATATATATATGTTTATTGACTATGATTACACTTTATTATTTTTGTTTTAAATATATCTAAATAAATATATTCTATTGTTCAAAATCGATTAATCAAAAACTTATAATGTCAAAAAACCAAAGAAAATGCTTGATTAAAACATTTTCTAAAATCATAATCCATTGCAGTTATCAAATCCAATTGAATAAATGTGCTACTTCATAACTTAACTAAAATGAACGTCTAATTATGATTGGTTAGTTTGTTTAAATCCAGGGCATTATCACACTATTATTACAGAGACTAGCTGTGTACCCCACCAAGATTTGGCTAATGTATTAAAATATAATATGCTGGATTCTGTAGCAAATATTTCCTGATATAAGTTTTACTCAGAAACTCAAAGATAACATGAAAATTAAAGGCTGGAAGTAGAATATAGTTAGGTGATCTATACTCAAACTAAAAATAGAAAATACAAATCTATTCTATAATTTAATAAAGTAAATATAATCTATTTTCTAAATATTATTCAATACTAACATACCAACATCTTCCTTATCTTCCTTCATCGTTATTTACAAAACACTGCACTATTTTATTATTTTTGTTTTAAATATATCATGCATTTTCTATTGTTTAAAAACAACCAATCATTAACGTATGTTTGTAATAATTGATTGACATGAAATCGCTACTTTTTAACTGAAATAACAAATGAAAAGAAAAAAGCCGATTGGTTTAGTTTTTTTAAATACAGGTATAAAGTTATGTTACACAAGGTTATTATATATAAGATAGTATTTTCCCTAAGTAAAAAGTGTAAAGATTTTCTACGGCGTGTTTCTTGGAAACTGTTCTTTTAGTTGTTTCTATAATTTTGCATGATGATAGGGGACTATAATTTTCTAAAAATATTTATGACATTTACAAGTTATGCAAAAAATAGCATCTTGCTAAGCAACTTATTTTTAATGCAATTATTATTAAAATCCCTATCTTTAAAAATTTATAAAATTTATATCTTTATAAAAATTTATGAGGCAAACAAACTATTTATCTTAAAGGTAATTTTGAATACATGTAAATTGGAACTGCTATTATTTAATAAAAATTAAAATCAATCTTTTTTATTTAAAACAAAATAACTTTTACAAGAATTATTACTTACTGTGGTCAAAATTTCTCATTAAGGAAACAGCAATAGTAGCATTGGGATGTTGTAGTTTATTATAACTACACTCTTAATACCAAATCAATCAACTGTATCTATAATTATGGTGATTTGAAACAATTTTTAATTAGACTAATAACATTAAAGTAAAGGCATGTATTTGCTGTAATTTGTTTGTGTGAAGCATAGTAAAAAAAACTTATGCATGCTAGACATGACCATAGCAAAATATTTAGCATTATATTATGTTGAAAATAAAACATCCCGTTTTTTTTTTTTTTTTTTTTTTTTTTTTTTTTTTTTTTTTTTCTTTCTTTAAGTTTCGAATTTGTTCTTAAAATTTTGCATGATGATAGGGGACCATAAATGATGAGTAGTGCCGAGTTTTTTGCAAAAATTCTCATTTCAGGGTAACAACTCCGAATGTTTTCTAAAATTAATATATATTTACAAAATTTTTTTTTTGAGACTGTTCAGTAGTTTCTTCAGAAATTTTGCATGATAATAGGCACCGTTGATGAACAGTGACATCTATCTTTTTCAGAAATATGCTTGTTATTTTTGTGTTTCTACGCAATACTTATATGCTTTTTTTTTTACAAATAGCAAGGGTTCCAGTAGCTGCTTAGTGCTCGTTATATATTTGTTATTACAAAGTATTTATTTTCTCTCTGGGAGATAGATTCGATTGCACTTGTGCTTTGTTTATCTTTAATATATTTTTAAAAAAAATTTTTATATCTTTGATCTTTTAGTACATTCGGTAATTTTTTTTCTACTTTTGATTGAAATACACATGTGTTAATAAATTTTGTGTAAGGCACCCCTATGCGCATAAGATGCTTATTTTTCTTAGGCAGAAAACATAGATTTCTGAATTTCTTGAAGATCTCTTTTTCTTCTTAATAACAGACCTTTTTTTAGTTCATTCTTAACAAGAATTTACCTAAACGAATGCAATATACAATATATCAATTTATCGATGTAACATCCACACACTTGATTCGTCGCTTTTCAGTGTCTTTTGTAGATTTAAATTATGCATTTCTAGGAAAAGGTTATTTTGCATAAATACATCGGATATCAATTTCTCTAACTAAAGCTCTTAATACAGATTTTTTTATAAATATTTGTTGTTTTTAACTCTTTTGGTAGCCTTTTTTACCCATTAAATGTGTTTAATGATATATATATATATATAAATAGCAAACTATTTAATAATTTTCTGCATTTATTTATACTTCAAAGAAAAAGCTCTTATGGTGTTATAATTATTTATTATTTAATTAATTATTTATTAAATAATTAATTATTTAATAGGCTTAAATGTGTTAATTTTAGCAAATTTATCACCCTTTTCCATTTTATACTAGTGTTTATGTGAGTTGATCTTTTGTTTCAAGCTATGTTGTTATGACGCAAATATAAATGAATAATGGGTAGGGGCATATATAAGGATATAATTACATTTATTTATTTATTTTTATTTTTGATAATAAAATTTCGAGAAATACTCTGTAATAAATGTTATTTTAATCTAAGTTATAATCATTTAAGTTATTTAACTGATGAAACTAATATTACTACCTATTTCATGATATCAAAGAAATTCTTTTGCTTATTCAGTTGCTTAATCCTGGAAGCCTTAGATTTGATTAGTATATTATTCACTAGTTTTGTAAATTTAATGGTGAAATGAATAAAGAATTGGCAATCATCAGGAAATTTTCAACCACTCATTAAAAATTAAAGAATGACTTACTTATGCTCTAAGTATTAGTAGGCACTCTCCTGAGATGCAATACTTTTTTTTTTTCAGAGTGAGAATATTGTATCTGACGGTGATTACAAGGGTATGCAAAAAGTAGAACTTAAACCTGGTACAGCTTTCAAGTTTCGTGTGGCTGGCATCAACGTCTGTGGAAGGGGCTGCTATAGTGATATTGCTGCTTTTAAGACATGTGTTCCAGGTATTTTTAACAGTATTTTAAATGGAGCCTGTAACTTTCAATGAATAGGTTAAAATTATATGAGTCGTTGAGTAATCCACTGCCCTACATGATAATCATGAATAATATTAATTCAAAAATGGTACAATATTAATGTGATTGTTTCTGTTTTTGATTGTTCCCATATTGTGTAATCAATAACAACTGCTACTTCTAATGAAAAATAACTGACAGGGAAATATTGACTTATATATTTTTATGAATAAATAGTCCCTATCCTATTAGCTAGTTATTAAATATTATTAAAAAATGCGATTTTATTTGAAATATATTAACAATGATTGGAGTTCTTTGTTATACTTATAATGAACTTTTGTGAATATGTAATAATACTGTATATATAGGTAATAATTATAAAGGTAATAATAATGCTTGTAACAGAAGGTTAAGCTTTTACAA
Organism: Euphysa ruthae; assembly: GCA_035046665.1. Lineage (NCBI taxonomy): Eukaryota > Metazoa > Cnidaria > Hydrozoa > Anthoathecata > Corymorphidae > Euphysa > Euphysa ruthae. The sequence goes on along the minus strand of JAUZNK010076534.1, from coordinate 2,881 downwards.
TTGGCTAAACAGTGTTTTTTCGCAGCAATAGCCTTACGAATTTACCAAAAATTTGCATGAATTCAGAGTTGGCACAGTGGTAGGACGTTTGACTCCAAAGTGAAAGATTACGAGTTTGACTCCCACCTCTGGCGGAAATATATTTCCATGTTATCTCTGAGTTTCTGAGCAAAAACTCATTGCATAATGCAACGCTAGCTCAAATTGGTCGGGTTGTTTGGTTGAGCGAATTTCGTAGACGCAAATGGGCGTTCTAAGTACTCCAAGACTTGTCTCGGCAATTTTATGTTTCTCCATGTTAAATATAACATTCTCTCATAACATGTTGCATTTTATTTGCTCTAGAAATTTTTTGTCTTCATAATTGATGTATATTTTTTAGGATTTCCTGGAGCTCCATGTTCTATAAAAATCACTAAGGTATGTATTTATTTATTGAATTCATTTTTAATAACGGTATTGAAACTTTAAAATCTCAACAGAAACAATGTTTAAATTATAGTACCTAGTTAATGACAAAAAATGATTGCTGATTCATTTTGAAATGTATGTAGTGATTTTATTCTGTCTCGTTAAAATTTTGATTGAATCCATGAAAAATTGTGTAATAGTAGTTTTGGGGATGGGAAATTCTTTTTTGATTGGAAATTATTTTTTGATGGGAAATTCTTTTTTGATGGAAACCTGGTGAAGTCATAATTTAATAATTCTATTGAAACATTTCATTGCTTGTTTGAAATTTTGTGAATTTTCGTTTCTTTTCATGAGCCAATATTTCTAATCATTATTTATTTTTTTTTTTTTATCTTATTTTTTTTTATTTATTTATTCATTTTTTTTGAAAATTAAAATAGTAACAGAAGAGAAATAGACATGCATTTCGCTATATTTTTCAGGTGTTTTTGGCTCTAATCAGTCAGTTTTTTATTTAGCCAATAATCGAGCTAATATTGAGCAAGCTGATATCAAACGAATGTTGATTGTATTTTAATGCCGAAATAAAATTTACTTTATAGAATGAAATTGGTGCCCATCTCTCTTGGGAACCACCTACTAACAGTGCTGGGAAGATAATTGAATACGCTGTGTATCTGGCGGTCGACAATAAAAAGTCTGCAAGGGAAGCTACGCAAACCCAATTGACATTTGTAAGAGTTTATTGCGGGTCTATTTCTTCATGTACAGTCGTGGCTGAGACATTAAAAAATGCTCATGTTGATTTTTCTACGAAACCTGCTATAATATTCAGGATTGCTGCAAAAAACGAGAAAGGGTATGTTTTGTGTTTAGAAAATATAATTATAAAAGATATATATTAATATATATTAAATTATAAAAGATATATATTAATATATATTAAATTGAAATAGTTGTTTTAAGCCCATCGATTGATGTGTTAGTAATATTTTCCTTTATATTTGTTCAGTATTTCACATTATTTAGATTTTAATAAATTAAATTTTAATAATACATTTTTATCGTATTGTAGTAGTATTATCTTAATTTCTATTTACTGAGTTTTTTCTTAGTTATTTTCTTTATATACTGAAGCTATAGTCCTATAGATTCTCCCATGTTAGTTCGTTTGCCCTTTCGTCTGTTACGCATTTTCTCGGTATCCGTTCATTAGTTCTAATTATTATTAGAAAAGTGAGCGTTTTATATTTCAAAAAATGGAACTCACTTTTCGATACGGAACCCAAGCATGTCTATTTTAGACTTCAAATAAAAAAATTTTCTTAAATGATGTGTTTCGATATTAGTAATAGTCTAGACTAATTATGTAGGGGTGGTGTAGGGGTATTACTTTGCATTTCCATTATGGTGATAACACAACCTTATGGCAGACTATATATCTAAGTATAATAAAATATTTTGTTTGATCATTTGCTTGTTCTTTCTATTCATTAGATATGGTCCTGCTACTCAAGTAAGGTGGCTACAAGGTATCAGTTTTGTTTCAATTTGTTAAAGCATGATATTATTTTAACTGTTGCCATCCTTCAAGCAAACCGTGCAAATTATTTGCCAAACTTTTTCTACACCCAGGAAAAATTCTCAGTTACAAGTCATATTTAAAAATCCTATCATAATCACTACTAGTTTTAGTTGTCACATGGATGAGTCAGTTATTAAAAATATACAAATAGGTAGACAATGATTTCGTATGAATGAAATTCTTTACTCGTACTCCAACTTATAATTAGAACAAAGGGAAATGTTTGGACGGCGAATGCACTGATTGGCGGTGGTCTGCAAAAACGTTTTTTTAGGGTTAATCTAAAATAATTTAGGAAAGAGCTCAAGTTTAAGTAGGTAAAGATTTTCTCCCCATTACGTCAACGGGCTTTAACATTACATTAATTTGATATAATTTGGAACTATTTTGATATCTAAAGGATTTCTAAGATTAAGAAAAAATTGATTTAAACTTTTAAAGTTGCAATTTGACTGCTCAAACAATTAGGTATATTTGTGCATTTTAGATGCGTTGTCTTGTTGAAAGCGTTGTTTTTCTATTGTCGATATGCTTTTATGAGTAATTTTCTAATTTAGATGCGAAAGATCTTCCTGAAAATAAATTAAAACGACAAGCGGAACAAAGGTATGATTTTCAGAAAGTAATTGCATTTTTAGGCAAAGATAATCAATTAGTAAAAAATTTTTCTATACAAAATTGTTTTAAAGTACAGCTGATTGAGTTCGCTTAGGAAGTCATAAAAAAAGCTATTTACCCAATTATTGTTATAAGTACAGGCAGATGTATTAATTACAGGTTATAGTTCTTTTATCACTTTAATAAACTTATGAATGATTAAATTTTCAATCACGGATTATCACGGATTATGCGTGCAGGTATACGACATTCAATATATATATA
>JAUZNK010076523.1:0-13565 GCA_035046665.1 Euphysa ruthae | reverse complement strand
TGTCAATAGAAAGACCTGGACCCGGTTTGTAGATGTTTGTGTTATTTTCTTTATCGATGTTGAACTTACACCAACTATCACTGCCAGTGGGACAGCGTGGAAAATGCAAGTTTTTTTTTTTTTTTTTGATGAAGCTACATGAAACAAATTTGCTAACACACCAGCTTTCATACATGCTAAGCTGCCAGTATTTTGTCTAATAGCAACACCAAAAAAGTTTTGCAGACGATCAATTACTGCGTCTGTAAGACGACCACGTCCACCGAGAGCTTTTTCTTTCTTCAAGTTTCGCAATCTTGTTCCAACACGTTTTTGATAATGCCCCAGACTGTCCAATTTTGTAACTTCAATACCAGGATAAGTGTGTTTGACATTACTGAAACTTTTACTGTCTCCGTCTCCTGAGAAATTTACACATGGCAATTTATGTTTGTCAACAGATCTTGAAAACACACGTTTTGCACCTTCGGTCTCCATTCTGCCGGCAGATCCCTGATAATTGTATTTACAAATGTGCGAGTTCCTCCAATGAGCAAATGCTGTAGGGTCTGTATTTGTGGGATTTTTCTTTAGAAACTAGCCTTTGCATGACCTGCTCATTGATTCCACATCATAAACTTTCCTAGTATCCATCAATATTGCAGCAAAGACGTCATTTACCGATGAAAAGCCCCTTCGCTGCCCTCACACGACACACCAGTATCAACAATGTTATGATCATGAGCATGTTCACGTAAATCCCATGACCAAGTGCACGCATTGTATAAACATTATTTATATCAAATCCTATATTACATTCTTTTGATGTATAAAATTCATGTTCATATTTGCAGCTACAGCACTTGACAAACAACTTTTATGCAAGACATCTCCAGTCACACATTTTATTGAACAATGACAGTGTTGAGCACTCACCGCATTGGGGGCACGCTAATACATTAAATGCATCAGACAATATTGTGCAATCAATAATCCTATATCCTGATGTTTTACTACTTTTATTGGATATAGAGAAGGTAAGAGGTTCAATCTTTTTTGATGATACAGATGCACATTAATTACTTCAAGATTCTTTATTTACAGTTTCATTTTGACTTGTTGCAGCAGGTTAATCTGCAACAACAACTTCAGAATTAACTTCATTTTGACTTTTAAACCTTCTCCCCATGAATCCTTTCCTTTATGTATTGTTCTAGCTTTAACTCTACAAGTTTTACCCTTTGTTGAAAAAAAAAAAGTAAACTTCTGGCGTCACGAATATTATCAATACGATATTTTGACTTGATAACCCGGACTTTTTTTGGCCAACTATTTTTCAGTATGGATATAATAATAGAATTGATGAAAGTTTCATTATAATTTGATTTTAGATATGTTAAAATGCATAAATCATGAAAAATTTTGAATTTTTAGGGGGGTTTCTTCCTTAAATTGGAGACATTGTAAAACAATTTGAAAAAATGGAAAGGTAAACATTTAGTCCTACGATCCAAATTTCCCCATTTTTGTAAATCGGGCCAAAAAATGTTAAACTGCTAACAAAGTACAAAAAGATATATTTAGGATTTTTTTTTTTCTCATTAACTAGAACAAAATGCCATAATGACATAGAAACAAAAAAAAATGCTTATTAAATGCAAATATTTGGTTCTATGACACAAATTAGCCCATTTTGGGGAATCGCGCCAAAAATGGTGAACTGTTTATGAAGTTTACTAAAATTACATTTTTTTTTTTTTTTGAGTTTTTTTCTTCTACTGTTAACTTAGAGACACTATAATTAATACAATGAATTTTATAAATTATAAATCGAAAGGTCCTGTGACCCAAATATCCACATTTTTGGCTAACTGCCAACAAAGTGCACAACATGACATTTAGGATTTTTTTTCATCGGTTTCCTTGAAAACAATCTCATAATGAATTAGAAAAAAAATAATGTTCATATGTAAATATTTGGTCCAACGACTCTATTTTGGGGAATCGGACTAAAATTGGTAAACTACTTATAAAGTGCTAAGAACAGGTAATTTTTTTTTTTTGTTTTTTTTTTTTGTATAAAAAGTATACATATATACCATTTCCACTACTTATATAATAGTCAGGAATCGAACCTGAAAGTAATTAGTGTAAACCATGCCGTACTATAATAGCATGCTTAATCACTGTGAAGTCTGCAAAAAATGTGGTGGTCGACTATAATAGCAGGCTTAATCACCGTGCAGTCTGCAAAAAATGTGGTGATCGATTATTTCAACAAACAAACACAAAATAAAAAAACTGAAATTATTGAGCCGGTGTATTGCCTATAGATCTCCTAGTAATTTCCCAATAAACTTTAGGGCTTGCATGGAAGGTTTATAAAAGATTTTAAAAATGTGTCAAACGACTACGGCAAGTGCTTAATATTGAACTACACATGCATTAATAAAATGTTTAAATTTATGGTGGTACACCATCTTGAAAAACTTTCCTTTTGAAACAAGAAGTTATAATAGGTTCAATTTAATACCCTGCGAGGAAGAGTGTCTCACTATAACAAAAAAACTTATTGTTACATTACAGTTCGTATGATATAAAAATAAAGATTCTTTGAGTGGCTGCAAAGAGTTAAAATTTTTTTTCAGTTTTGTTATTAAAAATTTAAAATATTATATTTATACTCCTTATCTTTTTTCTTGGAATAAATATGATTTACTTTTTTACTTAGATATATATAAAATACTTGAAAATGCCAAGAAGTAAAAAAACAACCAAAAAGAGGAAGTATATGGGTTAAACAGATATGATCAAGCAGCCAAGAAAGTGGGACGACTGTCGTCAGCTGATGCTGAAATTAAACAACAAAATGGAGGAAACCCAACTTGTACAAGTGCTCTAATGAACTTTTCCATCCTAAAAGAAATTGAATTATGTTTGAGTTGCCCTGAATGTGACGCTTTACGTTTGTTACAAAAAAGTAAATTGGGCTTTCTTTATAATTTCATCATAACATGTCATGGTTGCAAATGGAGTACATCTTTCCAAAAATCTAAAGAAGATCTCCTAACCTAAAGCAAGATTGACAAACAAAGCTTTCAATGTTTTGCAATGAGTATATGGTATAGAAATTATTATGGTATGGCCATAATACAGAACACCACAAATGTGTATGAAATGAAGAAATATGTTTGGGCAGTACTTTTCCACAACTCTAAAATTAGCGACCCCAGCTTTAGGCATCAGTTCTGCCCGAGAACTACAAGCAGCTGGTGTATTTACCAAAGTGAAAAGATCACAGGAAAAAAAAACTACAAAATCAAGTTAAACCCACCACTTCCTATCAAAGTCATCCTCTCTCCTATTATGAAAGATTTGTCTGGTGAGAAACTTTTGAAGAAATGTCTTCATGGACATACTCAAAAAGCTAATGAGGCATTTAACAGTTTAATCTGGAAATGTTTCCCAAAAGATATTTTTTTTGGTTATAGAACGTTGGAAATTGCAGTTTTTTCTTCCATCAATTTCAATGATAAAATTTCTGGTTTATCTACTGTCTTTGAGCACCTTCATATACCATTAGGGTATTCTACTATGAAAGGTTTTGGCGTCCATGACAACCAGCGAATAATTAACATGCAAAAAAAGTTGAGCTAAAAAACAAAACTGCATCGAAAAAAGTTTTCTCACATGAAAAAAAGGTAAAGAACTAACACCAACCTATTCTAGTGGAAGCTATTAGTTTACATATAAATAGTTTTTGTTCAAGATTTATACTTTAAACTTTAAAATTGATTTTCTCTAATATTAGATTTCCGCTGAATATAAGAATTTAAATTGAAATATTTCTAGAAGCAGCGGGTATTTTTTTATTGAAATTTTCAGGATATTTTTATCAATACTGTAAAGAGGGGTTGTAATAAAATAAAGGCTGTTGGTATTCATAAAGACAATATTTTCAATTAAGAATGACCAATGTGCATGGTATAAAAATCTAAAAAATCTTTAAAATGCTACTATCTTTAGATTAATTTCATATTTGAAGTGAAAGTACCACAATTCCTTTTTACATGTCAGATGAACAATCCCTAAAAATTTCAACATCATCGCATGTACTGTTGGCATGATATTTAGTTTTAACTTTCGCCTTTGAAAATGTCAATTTTTGTGGATTATTGAGACAAATATGGGAAAGCGAGCATATTTTTATAATTTTTTCTTAATAGTTTTAATATAATAAACAAATTCAATTAGAAAATATGTTGAAATACCAAATTTGAATACTTTTTTTATATATAGTGGGGTACCTCCTTATAATTAGATGACTGAATTTTTAATGTTTAGATGTCACCAGGTAAGGTTATAGTGCTACAACCATGGTCATATTATATGAGATTTTTATCAAATTTTAGCACAAAGTCAAATTTGACATATGGTATAAAAGTGATTTTCTAGACCAAAACCACTAAAATTATGCCAATCCCAAATGGGTACGGACTTGTTACTTTCATGCCTTAGATCTAGCAGGGAAATTTTTTTTTTTTAAATTCTAAGTCCAAATTAACCTAAAGTTGAGTGTACCAATGGCGGTGTATCCATATTTTTAAATAACAATCTACTCATGAATGTACTTTCATAGAGGAAATTTTTTTGTTTTAAAAGGGAGATTTTAAATTTAATTTTGTTGTTGTCACTTTGTTGCTTAGCAACAACAATATATTACTGCATAATTTTTAACTGATATTTTAATAATTTCAATTATTTTTAATATTTTGCAAGTTTATACATAGCGGGTATTTTAAACCAATAGGATTTTGTTTTTTCCCAAATAATTTTTATTAGTATATATTTTGGCATACCCGGTACATGTATATGTCATACCTGAAGAAGATATGAATTACATTGACAATTTGCAACTATAATAAACTGTGCTTTTAATACCTTTTTATATAATATAACACTATTAAATGGTTATACAATATTTATATTATCTAACACAAAAAAAATATATATATATCTCTTATCATCCTTATTACGCTCATTACAGATATGCGGATATATCCCTTATAACCCCTTATAACCCCTTATTATCGATATGCTGATATATCCTTAATGAACCCTTATTTCTCTTATTACGCTTTTTACATTGTTAGCGATATCCTTAAATGTCGTTTGTAACCTCTAATCACTTTTATTACGCTTACAACTTTATTGCCGACATGCTGGTAAATCCCTTATTACTCTTAGTACCTAATATCTGATATATCCCTTTTAACTCCTTATATCCCCTTAATACTCTTACCACTCTTATTACGCTCATTACCAATATATCGATAATCTATATATCGATAAGACGATAAGTGTATCGTCCTTATTGCTCATATTACACTTATTATCGATATGCTAAAACAACCGAAACAATTTTCGGCTATGAAAGTACATTTATAAATAGATTGCTGTTTACTCTTGAGGGCAACTGTCATAGCTGCTTCTCGTAAAAAAAAATTCATGTATTATTGATATTGTAGGTGTTATATACCTATTAACCATGTATGTTACCAAGGGTATCAAACTAAAGTGAACCATCAGGAAAGAGCTGGTTAAACAACGTAAAATGGTGTAACCCATGTCCGTCGATACAATTAAGTAAGTGATTTAACATTGATAGGTCATAATACTTACATTAATAAAAACCTGGTGGACAAATAATACATGCTTAAGGTGAAGAAGACAAATTTACCCGTAATCAAATGACACATCACGTTCATAAGTCCATGGGGAAAAAAGAATTAAGTATATAAGGGATATATCCGCATATCGGTAATAAGCGTAAAAAGAGTAATATTCGTAATTAAGATGGTGAAGGATTATATATATATATCGTTCATCGCCTTGTTACGCTCATTGCTATTGTATATATATATATAATAGTATTAAGCGTAACAAGGCGATGAACGATATATCAGCATATCGGTAATAAAATAATAAGTATAACCAGAGTAATAAAGGGATATATCAACATATCGATTATAAGGCAATAAACGAGTTACATGGTACAAATAAGAATAGCGTTAATGGCGTCATAAAGTAACGAGGGGTTATAACGAATGTATCAGCATATCTAAAGTATGAAGAGTACTGGAGTAATAAGGAAGATAAGGGCTACGTAAGAGTATCGGTAATAAGCGTAATAAGATTAATAACGGGCTACAAAGGATATGTCAGCATATTGGTAACGAAGTAATAAGGGGTTATAGGGGATATATTATCGTATCGTTAATAAGGTAATAAAAATAATAACGACGATAAGGGATTCATCAGCATATCGATAATAAATGTAATAAAATTTATAAGGAATTAAAAGGAACATATCAGCATATCGGAAGAGAGTTAATAAGTATAACAAGAATATTTCAACATACCTGTAAAAAATTAATAAGGACTATAACGGATACATCAGCATATCCATACGAGGTAATAACTATAATATCAGGTTCTAAGGTATACATCCGCATATCGGTACTAAAGTAATAAGCATAAAATTATAAGGGTAATGAGGATGACAAGGGATATATATGTATATATCCCTGGTATTAAGGTGATATATCGGGGTGTAATAAGATGTAATAAGAGTGATGAATTACAACGGATATATCAACATATCGGTAATTAGAGTAATAATAATAAGGATAATAAGTTATATATTAAGTTATATGTTCGGTCATGAGGTACTAAGCTTAACCAGAATAAGAAAAGATATATCGGTAATAACAGTAATGCGGAGTTATAAAGGATATATCATCATATCGATATTAAGTTAATAAGAGTAATAATAATGGTAAGGCATTCATCAGTATATATTTAATAAGCGTATTAAGAGCATCAAATGTTTATAAGAGATATTTCAGCGTATCGGTAATAAGGTAATAGCAATAATAAAGACGATAATAGATATTATATAAGTATAGATGATAAGATGTGTAATAATTTTCTATCACAAATAAGCGTAATAAGTGAATTAAGGCGTTACAAGCGATATATCAGCATATCGGTAAAGATTACAATAAGCGTAATAAAAGCAATAAGGGAGATAATAGGGATGCTGAAGCCGTGTTTACCACATAACCTTGTTTCTGCTTGGGCTAGCTTTTCGAGGTGGTGCCTGCGTTTTCGTGGCGTGGATATAGATTAAAGCATGAGGATATATATATCCTTATGCTTGCGATTTATCCAAACAACACGACTCTTGCTGATGAGCTTCGCACCAAAAAGTCAGAGGTCTGCTGCAGCTGCCCGGAGAAATAAAATCTCCAGATTTCTTGACCACACTATGATAAACGTTGCTCAAAATTATATAAAGCTCTGGCGCCAAGTCGGGGAGAAAGCTTTGCGGTTTTCTATGATTTCATTCATTCATATCTTTATTAAACGTTTTATATTCTAATGCATATAAATTAATATAAACTAATAAATATTTTACGACATATACTGCACGAACATAAATGTCGGTTCGAACGGAGAATACGCTTTTTAAGGTGGGACAATAAAACACTGCATTTAAAAGTAAATGCACTCATACGTGACCGACCGTCTACGGATCATTGTTTGGATCGAGTACCCAAACGGATTATACCAGTTATGGTGAGGACGTCGCTAATAGACAGTTCGCTCCATGTATCATGCTCGTCAAGAACTCATACTCACGCACAAGATCAGTCGCATGACCAAACCCTCCCATAGAAGAGTTTTCGCATGCTAAATATGCTGCTCGCATATCCAAATGGTGATTTACGCCCGTTCCTGTTATGTCATCCTGGCTGTTCCATACTTTACACTCGACCTGACCCGATTTCCAAACACCTCTGTATTTCATAGCTTTCTGCCTCATACTTTACCTATAGAGTGGCTTTGTGGTATTCAATTTTTGACGAATAAACTACTCCCCCATTCTCAGGCTCATCCGAAGTTTATACTCTAGTTTCCTATGTAAATTATGTACATTATTGCCCTCGACCTTTGTTTAATGGGTTATTGCGCTACAGTAATCGGAATTCCTTTATTACCATATGGAGAATAAAAGTTCTGCAAAGCCTGTTTGGCAATGACTCCCAATGAGTGGACATGCACAATTTTTGGCGGGTAGATTGGAATTTCTGCCCAGGCATGGTTAAGGTACAAAGACCTTTGTGCTAGTCTTGTATTTCTCGCTATTACATAGGTTATTGCTCAGAGCATCGAAAACAATCAACTTAAATTTGAGAGCGGTCTCAAGGGTGATTATATTCTCACGTGACCAACATGTATCTGCGAGCTTATTGTCGAAGCGTTGTAGTATCCGCCGGCGCTTGTATGTCAACCCACTGCCAGCTCGACTCATATTTTACTGGAAGTGGTTGACGGCGTAGGTAACGACGAACATAGAGCAGATAATTCCGACCATTTCTCCAAATTTGCTAATCAATATCATTACCAATCTGATCAAGAGCTCCTTTGCTGGCCTGATCCCCGCGAACAACAATTTCTCCCTTGATTCTACTTCAAACGAGATCAGATATACCTCGTCCTTGTTAGTGATATCGGCCGAATGTCGAATTGTCGATCACCGACACCTTCTTTTATAGCCTTCCAGACGGTTGTGTTCTCTTTGTTAATGTAATAATATGCTGATATATCCCTTGTAACCCCTTATTATTAGTATTACCTTATTAACGTTATACTTTTAACGTCTTAATACTCTTATTACGCTTATTACCGATATGCTGATATGTCCCTTATCGTCCTTATGACTGTTAGAGTGTTGGCACATTCAAAATTGTACGTTTCAAGTTTCAATTTTTCAAAAATAACTAAATTGATTTAATAAACTTTCAAAATAAGTAATAAATATAAACATTTCCTAATTATTTGAGATCATTTAATTAATGTTGCTCATCCTATAATGCTAATTATCTCCTTAATAATTAACTTCTGCCGGTGCGCTAAGTAGATAACTAAAGTACCGGCATGTTCGAAATGAGCTAAACCAATAGCTAAAGTTCAGTTTACTGAAACAATATCTAAAGTGCCGGCATATTGGAATCTGCTATAAGTGAATAAAATATTATACTAAATCAATCAAAAATGCGAAGTCGAAAAATATCAATTTTACGAATGTGTTTTGTCACTACCTCATTAATTATAAGTTTTACACGTAGGTTCAAATTCCAGTCATTGAGTTTTTATTTTAAAACAATGTGCATAAAAACAACCATGGAAGCTCAAAGTACCTTTGACCCTAGATAATAAGACCTATATTCTTCTCCGAGTTTCTCGTTGGTACGTGTAATTAAAATTCAGTATAAGATGTCTTAATTACTTTTTTTATGTTTTTAAATATTTTATGGGCTCACAAATTTTCGAATCTTCGCTTTTTTCGATACTTTGTTGAGTGTTTGACAAGAGCCAACATTTTTTTAAACCAAAAAAAAATACCGTGTTTTCAAAAGATACTCTATTAGTTTTATTTTTATATTTTAAAAACTGTGTTTACACCGTGACCTATATTGGAATTAAGAAGCCTAACAAGATAAAGTGTCAGTCATTCAGAAGCAAATAAAAAAAAGTAGTTTTCTCATTGTTTATGGTGCTAGGATTTCGATTCTTATAAAATTGGAATAAAAATAAAATGAAAAGCGAAACTAGAGGATTTATTATGAAAACAAAATTCATGTTCGAATTATACGATGTTTAAAGTAGATAATTAGATAAAAATGAAAAAATAAATATATTTTGAAGAATTTTGAGAGCATATTTTTGGAACACCAGAAGCTGTGAATAATAAATAAAATAATAATAAATAAATATATTAAAAATATATCTATAATATGAACTCAAACATACAAAAAATATTACTTCAAAACACATTAATAAAGTTAGCTTAAGCACATACGAACAACATCTTAATACGTGGTATTACTATTGCTATTTTGTTTGGTAAAATACTCTAAAAAATTTTTACGAGAAATATATAACCATGTCTTAAAAAGCATGAAAGAGATGTAACTACATCTTTTATGCCACAAAATTCTTTCGTGAATATATCTTGAACTACTCGAAATTTTCGATCAAATCCGTAATAGGAATATCGTGTATACACCCTTAGAGAGGTTTGTCATTATATTTATATATAAATTATAAAAAGCCGTCTTTCCCAACATTACTATTAAGTCAAAATATTTAAAAAATGTATAAGATTTATAACTATTGGAAGCATAAAAATAAAATAACAAGAAAAAATGATGAAATGTCAAAAATTAAAATATGCAGATCTTAAAGGGATTGTCTGGTTGAGAAGCAAGTGGCTTATATATGAAAGACCTTTAAAATTATTCAATGGAGTTTTGTATGACAAATTTTGCGACACCAAACTTCATATAAATCCACATTTGATCCATCAGCCAATATTTGTGTGAGTATAAAAAGTCAGTAAAGAGACAATAAAATTATCATGGGCATCCTTGAGACGATCCGATGCGAGTGTTGAGTGTAACGTTCGTAGAAAGCTGGGTGATTTTTCATAACGTCTATACTAACCCATTTCTCGATGCAACATAGCCTATTTCAAGTTGTCTGAGAAATGAGTTTAATTTGGGGTCGTTAACTTTTTTAATTACTGAGCTTATTTTCCCACTCTCATGAACTTTGCATAAGAAAATTCTTCAATTTGTTCACAATGTTCTTCTTGCTCAGCTAAAACAAAGTTTTTGTGCCAAAAATCAAACTATATGAAAATCAACACAAAAATTACTTTTTCAACTTTAGTTGCTCTTTTCTAGTATCATTTTAAGCGGGTTATATGCAACAAATGATCAAGGCTTGATCTGCCTACACTTATATCAGTAGGATAATGCCGTTGAAAATAACGGTTCAAAGACGGCAAACATAACAGGGAGCTAACAGAAGAATAAGCTGCATAAAACTCTGAATGAGAATCAGAAAGCCAAAGCACAGCATTTAAACCTGCGCCTGAGCATTTAAATTTCATTTGTATTGATGGATTACTGTCTTTGAAATCTGCAACAAGTTGTTCAATGGTCGAATCTTTTTCATGCACATCTATGAGTTTTTTAAACTTTATCGCAGTTTCAGACTAGTCCTCTGATTCTTCTGATACCATTTATTCTGGCTTTGAGTGTATTTTTTACTTACAACTGTTTCCAGATTACTTTTCTTCGTATTCATAAAAGGTTCCTGAATATAAAATATATAATACTGCTTAAAAACATTTGGTTGTGACCAAAGTTACCTTAAGAGAAGAAATCTCTGTGAGAATCCAATTTTGCTTATGAAAAAAATTTGATTTTTCACAGAAATTGAATATTGCGAACTCTGTTAAAACAGATTTTTTTTCAGAAAGTTAATTTCACGAAACGTTTGTATCTGATATTTTTCATTGAATTGTATTTTTGCAAATCATTCGTGTTTATAATTTTTTTACCGAATATTTGATCACAACCTGTCTTCCTAATTCATTGCAGGTTGCAATAAGAAAATATTTACCTGTGTATCTATCTAATTTTAAGCTTCCAATTTTACGACAGTTTAGTTGCAACATTAGCCATTTTTTATAATTTCTCTTTGTCATTGTGCTGAGTCAGTAAATGTAGACACCATTTTTTAATTGCTGGCATGACAGATATGTTAAAATCAGACAGGCGTTCTGAAGCTATGTATATAAAAATACATTACTGCAAAAACAACACAATCTAAACCTGTAGTTTGCTTTGGAATACTTTGCTTGCATTTTCTTTTAAAGTCTGACGAATAAATTACATCCCAACAACAAACCTCTGTGAGCGGTTCAAAATTTAGTTCTTTCTTTAAGATACCGTATGATCTTGTTAATAACCTTTACATCAGAATTTTGTTTCGAAATTGGTACGTACTTACTTTTTGTCAAGCAGAATGAGAATCCAGTGTTTGTGTTGTAAAAAGAAATAGCGACTACGAAATCCATCTCATCGAAATTGCGCAACAAAGTTTTTTCTACACTGCTATCCGAGTGAATTCGAGAAAAGAACATTTCTGGGAGTAAATACACCATAATTCCTTTATAAAAAAACTCTGCAGAAAACAACAGAATCAAACCATCCAAGACCTTTACTAATATTTCAGAACCAAGTTTTAATATTTTGAGGTCACCCCAATACAACGACATCGGTGTCCCTGTAAGGTGTCGATACTGATGATGGCTGTTTGCATTAAGCTCTAATGAATCGTATGATTGATACTAAACGGATCTGCCTGCAAAAATCAACTGCTTTTGGGCCAATTTATCGCTAGTAGAAAACGGATTGACAACTTTATTGGACTTTTTTTGCTCCCCTAAAGTATAAATGAAATTCTATTGTAAATATAAATTTAATATGTTAATAATTTTTGTAGACTTGCTGAATATTCAATACATCTAAGAAATATTGTTTTAAAAACATCTGTCTTAATTTATATTAATTTTTATATAAATTTTATTAATTTTTAATTGATTTCTTTATATATCTATGTGTTTCGATATTAGTACCAGACTATATAACGTCATATAAACCCAATTCTTTTTTTTGCTCTTTGGCCTCCTGTCTGTGTATGAGTGAAGTTATCTGACATGCCCATATAATCTTATTATTAATTATTATTGCTGTTGCTGTTGGTGGTGTTGTTGTTGATGTTGGTGTTGTTGATGTTGGTGTTATTGTCATTGTTGCTGGTGTTTTTGTTGGTGTTGTTGTTTTTTTTGGTGTTGTTGTGGTTGTTGTTGTTGTTGATGTCGTTGTTGTTAGTGCCGTTGCTGTTGTTGTTGTGTTTGTTTTGTTGTTGGTGTTGTTTTTGATCTTGTTTTTGTTGGTGTTGTTGTTGTTTTTGGTGTTTTTATTGTTGTTGGTGTTGTTGTTAGTGTTGTTGATGGTGCTGTTGCCGATGTCATTGTCTAGATTGTTGAATAATACCACTCTTTGAGAATAATGAGCACCAGCAACTTCAGAGGTTAACATAGCTAATCTAGAACTTATTTGACTTGCATTTCTGTAACGCTCATTTTGATTGAATCTCTTCTTTGTTTCTGCCATCACGGTCATACTAGGATTTTGATGAGAATCAAATCTTGAAACATTGAGAAATAAACGATGGTTAGATGTCAAATATTTTACAGTCCATTTTTCATTACAAAGTGACTCCCAGATTATATCTAGTCCACTAAAGGAGGTTCTAAGAAGAGTAATAAGGGGTTACAAGGGACATATCAGTATATCGATAACAAGGTAATAAGAGTAATAAGTACAATAAGGAATATATCAGCATATCAGTAATAAGGTAAAGAGGTATAAGCGTAATAAGGGTCAATTTTAATACCAAACTTCATTTTATTCACTTTCTTGATTCAACTGGTAATATTTTGTGTCCAATTATTTAGAAATAAAGATTTTTGGTCATGTTGGTCCTTTTGGATATAAAAAAAAAAAGAGTTCAATTTGTCTAGATTTCAGGGAAATTTTGTTTGCTCGAAACTGTTGAAAAATATTGGACAAATTATGACAATTTATTAAAATAATTGAGAG
>JAUZNK010076512.1:0-13565 GCA_035046665.1 Euphysa ruthae | reverse complement strand
ATAGGATAATTAACATGCTGAAGTTGTAAACATGTTTACTGTTTTTATACATGACTCAGGTATTTTGTCATGAGCCACTTTATAAAAGTTCAACATCATTACAATCGCATCCTAAATTATTTCACAACCTATCAGTGTACGAAGTTCTATGCAAAAGTTTTGTAACAAACAGTTATATTTAAGAGTTTTGTGATTCTGGGCCTTTTCTAAATTGCTGCTCTACAAGACTCCAGGTTTAAGCAAATTTTTTTTTTGGAAGCTTTTTTTTCTATACTGATATTCTGCAAAATTTCATTATTGTTATTGTAACCTTCCTTCAAAAGATATTTTTTCTCTAAATGACGCAATTATATTTCTTAAATCCTTGTTAAAGCCTAAAGTTGTCATGTGTTATTCTATATATCTAACTGTCGCTACCTTAAAAGATTTTTTCAAACTATTTTTTTTCTAGAAACATGCTGCTGCATAATTTTCGAATAAAATTTCATCACAATAATTGTCATCAAGTTATGTTTCATCATCAAACAGTGATTCGTGAATTAAAAATTGTTTTATAATGATTTCTTCAAAACTTTTGACAAGTGAATTCATTCCAAAACAGCTTAAAAGTTTAAATCAAGAAGTTTTTAAAAATAAAGAAATGGAAAAATTGAAAGTTATAATGACCTTTGACAATTAGAGTTTTTGCTCGTTGAAATAGTTATTTTCATTTTCTCATTGCAACGTTTGACAATCTTTATTTATATAGATCCTATTTGCAAATAAGGTTTTCTCATGAAATTTTTCCAAAATAAGGTTTTTATCTTTATAAATACAAGAGTTTTGCAATCAGAGTGCGCTTTTAGTTTTTTTTCCTGTCCTTTTTAGAAAACTTATCACTTGATAAGTACATTCGATGACCATGTCTTTTTTTATACCTTTAAGTAAGAGTTTTCTTACTGCCGCTCCCACACCCCTCCCACGAATTATTTTCATTTTTATCAGCCCCATCAAACTAAAGTTATTTTTTCTTTTTTAGTTTGAAATCTTGTGAATTAAAAAATTCTGCCCTGTACTTTTCTAATTTATTTTCATTCTTTCTTAAATATCTACCAAATTCTTAGCCGTAAAATCACTGTAAAACGACATTTTCAACACCACCATTTCTATTTTAAGACTAATTCCGAAGTAACAAATTCTGGGTTTTTTTGTTATCGACTGACAGCAGAATTAGAAAAAAGACATATCTTCTCTGACTTGTTGAAATGTAAAGCTTTCATGCAATAATTATATTAATATTATTATCAACGGATTTTTTTCTTTTTCTTTTAACGTCGCAATTAAATAAAATTAATTTAAATCATTAAGTTGGTTAATATATTTTTTATATAAAAGTTAGTTAATATATTTTTTATATCAAGTGATATAAAAAATCGATTGTTTTCAAAAAAAATGGTTTCTGTCAGGTGTATGAAATCCAGAATATTTCACTTGAATAATAGAAAGATATAAATATTAAATTTTTCAATATATTTATACGTAAAATACTAATTTGTTGCATGTTTCCAAATTCTTTGTTTTCAGAGGTCTCTAAATCTATTTAGCTTCTTAAAGAGTAAATCATAACAAAAAAAAGATAATTGAGCACAAGCTGTAGGCATAAAGTTTTTGTGTGGGCCATTACAAACACGCAGAATTTATTTTCATTTTTTTTTCCTTTTTAGCAAGAAAGACAAAATGGATGAGTCTTTATATGTAAATAGTAACGAATCTTTGAATTTTGGTTTAACTGGGTTTAGATAAAAACAAGAAAGTTATCCAACTCAGGCCTTCACTTTAAGCTTTGAATATTTTGCTAAAAATTCCAGACGTGATAGACTTTTTGTAGTTGCTTGGTTAAATACTTTTTAATTATCTTTGGTCATCGACCCTTATAAAGGTTCAAATTTAATTAGCGTTCGATTAATTAAGCGCTGATATTTTTGAAAATTAAGTTAATTGGTTATAGCAACAGTAAAAACAAGAAAATTTTGTTATCAGTCGTTTAGAGCCAACCTACATTTCATTATTTCACATGATTTTACAGAAATCAAGAAAAATTCGTCTTTTTACGTTTTGATAAATTGATATAGATGATGTTTGAATATCAACGCATTTATAAGAGCTTATTATAAATGTCATTTTTATATCCTTTACGTAAAGGTTTGTTTTTGAGCATTACGGCAAACGTCTAAAAATGACTTTGTTAAATTCATCTTATAGACTTTTTAAAGATAATGTAATTTATATACGGTATTGATATAGAAAGGCGTCTTGAAAAATTGTACCTATTAAGCGCATTTTTATGTCTTAAATAAAGATGTCTAAATGCAGCAGTCTAATTGACGCTTATGTTTTGCTAAAAAAAGTGCGTATTTACATTAACCACTTTTAAACGTCTGTAGACGTTTACCATACTTCTTGTTTATGTTGGATTTTTTAAACAGCAGACTAATAAACAATTTTCTATTCAGCTTAAGAGAAATTTCTTAAATCGTCAAAACATACATTCAATGTGTCAAGACAAACTGCAGAACATTACCTCGTTTTATTGAAAAACTTATAACAAGCTAAAAAAAAGTATGCCCTGTCATTAGCGAATGGTTATAAGAAGTTTCATACTTTTGTGATGAACTCAGTCAGAATGTTCTTTATAAAATTTTTTATCAAAATTTTGAGGGAGACACTTTTGAAAGTAACTGTGAAGTTAGCATTTTTTTTTTGGACAAAAATATATATTTTTTTAAAACCTAAAAAATAGGCATACCACTAAAAAGAAAAATTTATCCTGACAAACGTTCGTCAAAAGGCTATATGCTGAAAAAGAATGCTTTTCATGTTAACAGAACTTTTAAACGCAAATGACGTCATCACTTTTGTAGGAAAAATATGTTTCTTTTTAAACTTACTAAATCTATAGGTTGCTGGAAAGCAGATTTTATTATGATTAACTTTTAAAAACACACTATATGCTAAATACACATTCTTTTTTGTTTTTGAGATATTTTATGAAAATCAAGGGGTATAACTAAAATATCTTTAATTTAATAAAAACTTAAATTAGTGTTCTTTAAAAACTAAATCATCAAAAATATAGTAAAAAAAGAGTTATCATAGTAAAACCAACACATAATAAGGTAATGAAATAAAACTTTCGTAAACTTTAGTGTTTACAAACAACTGCCACTGCATTTACAAAGCTCTGTACAAAGAGATTGGAACAATGATCATCGGCATCATTGATTTTACAGCTGAATATTACAAGCTCATTGCAAGCTTTTGAGGCTTCTGGCATCGCAATCAGTAGTGGAGAAAGTTTTCCTTTTTTAGTTTTTTGCTGCCACCCAATCTCTAAACTCGTATTCAAGAAACATCTAGCCTGCTTCTAGTGCTAATAATGTTATAAAGGTAAAAACAAAACTATGTCACTTCTATAAAAAAATGTTCTAAATCATAGTTCAAATTTGTTATCAAATTCATAATTCAAATTTGTTCTATATCTGAGGTGTAATAAATCATATAATAAATATTCAACTTAATTTATTCAAAACATATTTAACTTAGAAAACCTGCAAATCCCTCCCTGCATTGCAATAAGGCGTTTTTCACATGTTTTTCAAGAGTATTTTCTGTAGATGAAATAGCTTCAACTCTTCTTTTTTTATCGTCCACAGTGACTGACGTTGTTTAATGAACTAGTTTTGTCATAAAGTAAAGTAACGTCATAAAGTAGATGGATCACTCGCACGTCGCATTCTGCTATAGCTTGTTCTATTGAAAATCTGTAAAGCGAAAAAGAAAGAAATTAGTTATATTTTAAAGTGTAGGAAATAGGAATAACTTTCAATATTTTTTACAAGGTTGCTATGTCATTTTAGTACAGTTTTATTTCAGGATATTTCATAACTGTAACTTTAAAACTAGACTGTTAATATCAAATCCTGGATCATAAGTAAGTAAGTCAAATAAGTAAACCATTTATTTACCTTATGAAAGGTTATAAAAAATAAATTTGTTACACATTTTTGTTATATGGACTAATCAGAAAAAATGACATCCATGGATTAGTCAGAAGGAATGACACCCATTATCAGAAGGAATGACACCCATGTAAACAGAAAAAATTACACCCACAAATTAGAAAGAATGACACCCATATAAATGACACCCATAAAAACGTAAATATATAAATTGAATTAAAACTTATTACAGCTGATGTCAAAATTGTGTTTTTTAAAAAACTGTTGCGAGCAAGCGATGATATAGTCCAACGCAAGTTTCCATCTTTAATTCATCGAAGTTTAATGAAAAATAATGTTACAAAGCGATTACAACATCGTGTGTGTTTACTGTTACAATTGATACATTTTTAACACATTTAGGTGAAGCACCATACTGTTGAAGAATCATAGGGTTGTCTGCTTCATGGTTACACGCTTGACTAGAATTAAATTGGTTGCTGTTGTTTGAAAAATTTGATATATTGGTTGCAATAATAGTGAAATTGATCGAATTATCTGCAACAATCTTGAAGTAATCATTTGAAACAGTTTTTCAAAATTTTCGAAAACATTCAGGGCTATGAAAGTAGGGCTTTTTTCCAGTAAACAAGAGATATATAAAAAAAAAATGTAACAAAAATTTCAGCTTTATCCTAATTAGTTTCTAGGTTGACTCCTTGTTGACAGGACTAATTTGATTGAAAATGATTAACGAAATCTCGGAAAATATGACTCAAAATAGGAAATCAGGTATCATATTTTACCAGCAAACTGATAGTGGCTTAGTTCCAGCTGGTCCACGGGTTATAGCTGTTACCACAATGACATGAAAAAAAGTGATTGACGGTGACGTAAAAAAAGTTTTACATGAAGATCCAAAAGCTATAAGTGGTGGCCTAAAAATTTATGTCATATATTTAAATCAAAGTTATATCCTAAGGTAGTAAAAATTGCTAATAAAGATAATATGATATTGCAACACATAACAATCCATACCCAAAAGAAAAGTCTTCTTGAAACACGAAGCAATGCTCATTAATATAATATCTTTGTAGCTGTTGATATTTAGATAAATGCTCTTAAATAAAAATATTTCATTTGCCTTTGCAACAAGTACCTAAATCACCATATTCAAAGATTTTTAAAGTAAGTTTGGTTTGGGGCATTTAGGAACAAAAAATGTTATCTCCTGCTGTGGTTGGTTTTTTCGGATTTCTAATATGTGATATATACTTCAAAATTAACCAAAAGCGGTTAAAATATATTTTACTTCATTTTTATCCAGATCCCTAGGAATATTTCAAAACGTAATGACAAATAAGGCTAAAAACACGAATGGGTTTTAATACTCAAGAATTTCTAAATCCTTATAAAGCTTCGTCTTATATAACATCTCAAAAACTGTTTCAAATTATTTCGATATGTTAACCACTATTAAAAACAATTGGTAAATTATTATTTGAATTGCCATATAATAAAATATATAACGCCAGTTTGTTCTCTTTACCTCAGACCAAAATTATATAACAAACAAGTTATTATTTATCCATTTTTAATAAATAAAATAATTTGTTAATTGACGTTGAAATGTGGCGTTGTGCCAATGTTGAAACGAAATCTTTGAAGTTTTACTGTGATGGAAAATATTAGCAAAAACTAGCCGTATAAGGTTGTTATTATAGAAATTGTACAGAAACTTGTAGTATGGCGCTATATTTAAGTATACTTCATTATCTTTGCGTTTTTATGCTTTGCGGATTATTTTTCTTACCAAAAGATTATGCAGAATTTTACCACCTGAACTAAAAGTGAAAATAGAAAGTTTCAACTCAATAGAACAGATTAAAAGTATGATTTTATGTGCTTTGTATTGCAAAAAAAACAGTTTAGCGTGTATGTTTGATGACAGAAAAATTTGTGTAGTTTTAAAAGAAAACCAAGAAATTATATATAACGTAAAAGATGCAGAAGAGAGTTTAAAGGTTTTGCAATATTAAAAGGTAAAAAATTCATTTTTGATGAGATAAATTCTATATTCGATATTACCAAAATAAATTTTTTTGTTAAAATATTGCTAGGAAATGAATTGTTATTCCAACTGCATTCTAAATGTCCTTCATATATCGCCTCTCAAGCATTAAGCTTTTAGCCACTCAGGTAATGTTTTTCTAACTATATCATTTCCAAAAATTAGTAAGATTTGGTAAACTATTTAGTAAAACGTTAAAACGTTAAAACTAAACATGAAAAAAAAACATATATATATATATATATATATATATATATATGTGTGTGTATATAAATATATACATATGTCAAAACGAAGTTTATTTTCCATTGCTTTAGTTTGTTATAAATCGACCCTTTATTTTTTCTAGTAAAGTATTATTCTACCTTCATAAGGCCTTGCCCATATATCGCTGGTAAACTTAGCGTTATTAATAATAGTATTTAGCCACTTTATTTTTTAAACATGAAACTTTAAAGAAACTGGGAAATGAACGAGTTTCATTCATTTGACAACTGGAGGTAATAATAATGTGTTCGCGTACAGGATACCTGCTCTATTTTTTGACAATTTAAAAATGGTACACTTAGAATAGATTCAGCAGTTAACAGTGGTACTCAATCTAGACATGAGACCAAACCTTTAAAAATAAATCAATGGTCAAAATTTGAATTTCATCAAAAAAAAGATCAGATGAAAAATTATGTATACAGAATTAAAAGCAGATTTCATATGAAGTTGTAAACAATAACTCGGCATATTTTAAAAATGGTAAAGTTTATCTAAGTGATCCCTGGCACACTAGTCAACCAGGGTTTATCATAAGTTTTTACATAATAAACAACCCATAAGAACCCAATAAAATAATTTTCAGAAATAAGTAAATAGTAGCCCTGCGGTTAGAAAATTAAACGAAATTATCTTAGTTTTATTTCATCAGAAAATATTCTAAAAAAATTTTTGACTGAGAAAAGGCTGTTTTGATTGGGTTTATTGGCATAAATAGATCCAAAGAACAAACATAATGTGTTTGTAATAGTTTTTTGGGAAATAAAACTCTCCATAGTAAGTATGCTTTTTGTGTGTAATTTTATTGACAATTTTGGTCTAAAGAACAGAGTGTTATTTTGGTGTTCTGGCGTATATAACTGCAAAAGTTATGTGTTCTTTATGTGAGTTTTTTGACAAATAAAATCTTAAATATCTTTTTTAATCTATGGGTGATCCTTCAGAAAATATAATTCTAAAGACTTTGACAGAATTTAATTAGAACTATATATGTTTTTTCAACAAAAATATCAATCTTGGAGAAATCACCATATTTGATCATTAAAAAATTATCTTGATTTATCACTATTTAATTTTTTTTTAATTTACTTACATTTCGTTATATTTATTTTACTGGAAGTTAGGCTTGTCCATCACATTATATGTTTTGTTCACCTTTCGTTATTGACTTTGTGACTGTGATTGTTTGTGAATTTGTGTTATTTCATAGAATAAAAAGTCACTACTTAATTCTGCTGGCGCCAACTTATTTTAATTATTTCATAGTGTGTGTATATAGAAAATCTGCATTATGCATCGCATCAAAGCACAGAGTTATGAATTACAAAAGTAAATAATTTGATGCACTTGGGGTGCTTGGGCGGAGTGGATATTTGATACAGGCCTAAATAATTTGCGACCGCGTTAAACCCTTAAAAAAAAATTCCATGGTCCCGTTAAAATTAGACATAATATTTCACGACTCACTGATTCTCAAAAATATATATATCCCAAATATATCTGCGTTTTTAATGGAAATCTTTTATAATGAATAATAATAGGTTAAACACCTGTTTTCCTTCGTTGATCTTGTCCAAAAAACAAACAAAGCTGTTTACTGCAAGGATTTCTTTAAATTTTCATCATTTGAAGCTTTGAAAAAATCTCATTAAAGAATTTTATTTCAAACAAGTTCAAATAGTTAGTCCTGCAAGTCGTTCTGAAAATATTTATCAAAACTAGAACATATATCACAGAAGTATACAAATACGCTTTTTCATCATAACTGATTCAAAGGGAATTATTGTCATCCAACTCTGTCATTCCACATCTCATAATCTAGAAAAAACCAAAATCTTTAAATCCTACTATTTAGAAAAAGAAAAAATTTTGGTTTCATGTAAAGTAATTTCATAAAGCCTGTGATACAGTAACTTGTGGATAGAAATAAACAATGTAGAAACAAGCAGAACAAATATTTAGAACAATATTTAATTATTGTCCCTTAATTTGGTTGTTTTGTAGCAAAACTGCAAACAATTTAATTAACTTTTGTAGCAAAACTGCAAACAATCTAATTAACTCTAGCCATAAGAGGGCACTTTGTGTTATCTTAGATCATCCTTCGATTCCATTTGACGAAGCACTTAAAATAACAGGCTCCAAATACCTTCACATTAGAAACCTCTAATTTCAAATGTACGAGGCTTTTAAATCGCTAAACTCTCTCAATCCAAACTTTATGGCTGAAATTTTGTAAAAATAAGGTGACGTCCTATAGCTATAAGACTGGTGGTGTCCTGATACCACCTACAATTTACCACAATATTCAATTTACTAGTTTAAACTCACTTGAGCTCAGTGCTAAATCACCATGGAACAAAATACCTAAGCCTTTTAAAATGTGCAAAAATATCATTACTTTTAAATCTTAAATTAAATATATTGATATCTACTGCAAATGTAAGAAGATCTGTGCCTAAATATAGATACATTTTCTTTTAACCCTTAATTTATTATATTATTTAGTTTATATACTTTTACAATTGGATTTGATTAGTGTTTTCTACTAACGTTGTAATTTTTCCAATTTAAAATAAAGATTTTTACTTTTACTTTTACTATAAAATGATAATACCTAAAGTTACCATAACAGGAAAAGATGTATTTCTTGTCAATTAAAAACTTGTTAGGCAAAGGAAAATTTCATAATAAGATATATTCTCATGACTCTCTTTTCGGTTAACGCAATTTTCTCTCTCGTTTTAGGCATGTGGTTCCATACTGGATTAGTTTTAACTTGTTCAGGAATAATTTGACAATTTGGTCGCAGTTTGGTGTATATTTAAAATGAGATTTAAAAGCTTGTCTGTGGAAATTTCCCTTACCTGTAAAAAGAGTAATTTAAATTTGCGGGTAATATTAAAATAGGTAGCATACTAAAACACAAAATATTAATCAATGTATATAGTGACATAAAAATAAAACCCCAGAAATATATCTCATATTTGAAATCCCTTTAAAACATGTTTTCTTTTATGTTATGTGTTAAAGTCTAGCATCGAAATCTGATACTCAGGTTTTCAACTGATGGTGGGTTCTACTCGTGACTTAAGTAGTGGCAACTCAACTTCTTAGTTGTTAAAATTTTATAGATTTGACTTTCATCATCATTAAACATTTCATTATTACTCAAAAAATAATTAACGCTTCCTCTCATCTCCCTAATCAATGTCACCGACAATATGCAAAACTTGATTGTTGTCATCATTTTGTTCCATAACTGTTTCATCATTAGCATCACTTTCTAATTCACCAATTTCGTGATCAACAGCATCAACTTGTTCTGCTGCATTATCTTTGTCAGTTTGTAAAACCGCTCCCGTCTTTTCAAATCTAACTGCACTTGAACTTTTTTATGATAGATGTGCCTCTGTAACTTTTATTTCTCTAAACACTTTTTCAGAGTAGCTAGTTCTAAATTCTTTGGCGCATTATGGTTATATAGAATGACCCAATAAACATCTTTGTAAGTAAGTTGGATGTCTTCATTTAAACCTTTTTGCTGTTTCCTCTTCTTTTTAAGCAGTTTTAGACCCAAATTCTCTTTGCGGTTTTTAACATGCGTTTCAGATAAAAGAAATTTCCTACAGAAATCAGATACTGCGGTTTCATTACCAGGCTTTGTTTTTCTTGAATTAAACAGTGAAGTTAGATTGTTACGCTGATTTTAGTCATGGATAAGTCGGGGACTATGATCTGGTTTAAAACTTGTGTTTCATCTAAAGGCAAGTAATAAAGTTCAGGGAATACCATGACTGATCCGGGAATGGAGCAGGGACTTTACTACATTCAGGATATAACCATTGCATCAAAATTTAGCAAGCAACCTTCTTGAACCCAAAAAATTTTAGGCCACTGTTGCAGTGTGTTTAATGAATACAGAAATTTTAGTGAATTGATTTAAGCCAACAGATAGCTTTCCTTTCTCAATTCAAGCAGTTAAAATTTCATGGTTGCATAACATAAATCTTCTTCACATTTGGATGAAGATCCAGGTAAATATCCACCAGGAGCAGGAGCTCCATTGACACGTGGTGCAACTTCCTCACATACCTTACAATTGAAATATGAGAAAGAGTAATCACTATATTAAGGCTGGTCAATCGAATGAATTTGATTCTTTGCAAAGAAAAGAGAATTCCAAGTTGATTATAACTTTTTATTAAGCAATAGTTCGCTGAAATCACGTACCAAAACCTGCTTTGAGTTGATTTAATGCATTACATTTGTAATAACTTACAAATAAATTAAATATCAACAAATTTTTATGATAAATGTAAGAAAAATTTGTTTTACTGTATGATCAACATATTGGTTAATGATCAAAACTACGTATCAAATAATTACTTCATGATCAACATAATGAATAAATATTTTATGATCAAAATAACGATAAACTGCTTTATGATCAAAATAACGATAAATTACTTTATGACCAACGTAACGATTAATTACTTTGTAATCAACCTAACGATTAGTTATTTTATGATGAACATAAAATATTACCACTTTATGATCAACGCAGCAATTCTTTAATTTATGATTAGCGCAATCGCTCTTTACTTTATGATCAGTGTAAAGATTAATTATTTTCTGATCAACATTACTAACAATTATTTTATGATCAACGTTACAGTTAACGTAAAAATTAAAATCAACAAAATAAAATTGAAATGAGAATAAAAGAACTTTGTTTGCATTATGGCACATTTTCTTTAATTCCAGATGCTGTAAGGCTTCTAAAGGCATCTGCACCAGTTGTTCGATTGTAAAATCTTTTAACAGATATTTATACTTCCAATCCAAAGAACCAACACCACATATTGCATTATCAACATTTCTTTGTATTCTTTCAACTTTATTTTTGCTACTGTCGTTATTTGCCAAGTATAGCAAAACCCATAAAAATTATTCGAAACTTCTGGACTGCGCGATACTTCACACTATGATTGATTATACCAACAACAGGCCCAACATCTAATTCATATTCGGTTGTTGAATTGTGTGGAAAAAATTAAAAATTGCACCCAAATTTTGAACTTTTAACATTTCTTTCTCCCAAATTAACCTGCTTGTTTCAGTTTTCAATGAATATAATGAGATGAGTTCGCCATCCACAATTTCTTCGCTCATGATAAGATATGTTGGCAGTGTTACTCAGACCATTGGTACGGGAAGGTCATATTTAGGTAGCTTTCTCGCATTGCTTTGATTCGTTGAATAATAGGTTTTTGCATTATGTCCTCATGTCATACCAGTCATGTTCCAAGTTATAGATAAGCTTTGTCGTCCATCAAGATTTTAAATATGTAATTTGGCAAAGTTTTGTTTCCATAAAAGTGGTGCAAAAGCTATTTCTTATGAGCCCGCTGATGATGCATGAAATCGTTATCAAATTATCTAGATTTTGGACCTTTACAAAAGAAATCCATGCAAATATGACTCTTTGCTGGCTTTGATCGACTCTGGTGTGGCTTTGACCTATTGAAAATGGCTGTCGTAGATCTAACTAATGGAAGTTTTCCAATATTTTGATACTAGTTGATTTATTTGAAGAAACCTTTTTTTTATCCGATGTGAAGAATGAAAAACTTCCACTTCACGTCAACCATGACATCAACCTAACTGTTATTCGTCCCCTTCATCCACAATTCTTTTTCTACCCGATGACTTCTTTTCTCGTACCGATCCTCTCATTATGTGTTAATTGTTCAGAGCACTGCTTTGCTTTTGAAGTTTTACAGTTTTTAGAACCAGGTGACTAAAAATCATTCACTTGTGTAAGTGATATTAATTTATTTCATAAGAAAACTGTTGTAAAGAACGAAGTGACGCTTTCTCGTGTTATAACAGATTTTAAACTAAATTATTTTAGTCATCATCGTGAATTAAGTATACGAGCTAATAAAAATTGAGTTACATGGTGAGGTTAAAAATTGACTTGGATATTACTCAGATGAGAATTTTTGTTGATAGCTACACTTTAAGTTATTTTTATACTATTCTTTAATTTGGATGTTCTGTTGGAAAACTGATTATATCTTGATCCACAGGGTTAAAAAGAAAGCACTAAGAAAACTTCATCAAAGATTTTCCTTGAATTTTTATAAGTTATTCTCATAAAAATACCGTCAGTATTCACGGAAAACTTCTCCATTTGCCTATGATTGAAAAGTGTAAGTACATTAAAAGAATAAACCCAGAGTTTATGTGAAAAAAATAGTTTCCCGTCTCTTTTCGAGCAACTAGCATACTAAAAGTTCCTCCAGCACGAACATCAACATACAGAACAAATTCTTTGTTATTTTATTCAATCTTTATTAGGAATGCTTTTCCATTGAGCTTTAAAAACAGCAGCTATTTGTGTCAGGTTAAAAACTCTATTCACAGTTGGAATTGCACATCATACTCGTGTAGTACAATTCGTTTGAGTTATAGTTTACTAATATTTGAAAATCGCCGAAAAAACATTTTTAGTATAGATTAGTGTCAAATGAGTTTTTCTTTATTGACTACTATTTATTACTATCAATGTTAAATAAATCCTTGAATGAATAAACAAGGAAGAAGATGTATTGGACCACTGCGCTAACAGGGAACTGTTGTTTGTTGGGATCAGGTCAGCATAGCACCACTTCATGTTATTTATCAGCAAATTTGTGGCAGAAAAAAATTTTCTATCTTTGCTATGAGCTACAATCACTCCCCCAAAAGCAAGGTGAGACATGGCCGATGCCGATGTTAGAGACAGAAAAAGAAAGTATTTGTTTCAATCGTTACACAGTGAACCCTTTCAAAAAAGCAACATGACCCAAGCAGGTACCAGGTTGACGCCCAAGCTGTGGAGAACGTTTCGACATGAAGGTTACAGTTTCAGGTTGCTCAAATCAGTATAATTTTCGCCCTTGAGACTACCATAATGTTTAAATTGGATGTTGTCGATGCTCTGTATTAGCTAACTGTGATTGGGTTAATAAAATACTAACAAAAAGATAATTTAGCTTTGTTATAATAGCCATTCTTGGGCAGAAAATAGAATCGACCCTCCAAAAATCAAGCATGGCCACCAGCCAGAAAACTGCGCCGACAAGGCCTTGAGGAATATTTATTCTTCAAGAGCCAATAAAGAAATTCAGACCACCGCATCACGATAAACCAATGAACAGTCAACAAAAAGCAAATGATACCATTTGCAGTTATGGCTATTC
>JAUZNK010076501.1:0-13566 GCA_035046665.1 Euphysa ruthae | reverse complement strand
TAAGATATTTGAAGATCTGAACTACTAATAAAAAGAAAAAGATAATAATTTCTATTATTGAGGGAGTTATTGTAAAGCTATTTTGTAAGACTCTGCTTTCTAAATTATTCATCTCCTTCAAGTTTTAATAACAATTGCTACGAATATAAGAAGAAAACAAGATGGAGAAAAGGACAAAATGTTTCAGATTAAGATATATACTTTCTAGGTAAGTAGAAACCATAGCTTAATAAAAATTTATCAAATTTAATAATAGTGTCATAGCAGAAATTAATTTTTAGCTGTAGAAAAACATGAGTTTATCTATTTTTCCCCTTTGCTAATCTGGGTGTTTAATGTGGGTGTTTAATATGGGTGTTTAATATGGGTGTTTTTGCTTAAATTTAAATTTGCCAAAGCTATTAAATATATCACATCTAGTCTTGCTCTTGGATTTCTTACAAATATTTATAGCTGTAAAACTCTTCAAAGTGCTATGAATGGAAATACTATATCGCATTCATGCCTCTTACTTTTTTTCATAAAAATTTCTTGAAATTTAATGCAATGTTTCCTGAAGCAAAAAAAAAAAAAGCAATTTTTTATTTAAGTATTATCCCACTGCTAGCAATAGACTTTTTATACTTGCAAATTACGGGGTAAATCTCATCTTTGTTTTATCCAATGATGGTCGGTAGCCTTAGAATATATATTTGATAGCATAAAACTGTAATAGACCTTTTATAGCTGGTTAAGATGACATAGATAATAAAAGTTTGTTACATGTTATGTTATTTTCTATCTCCCTGAGCTTGTATAAAAGTAATTTTTATATATATTTTTTGTGTGAATGCAAAAAAACAATGCGCTACTTAAACTGATTTAAATAACTAAAAGGGGGAAATATCTGAAATAAAAATTGTACCTTTAAACAAAATAATATAATATACATCAAACTATTAACACTTTCATGATGACTGCATCACTTGGTGGTCCATAAAATCTGTTTTCAAAATTTTATGCCTGTTTCTATGGAGTATAAAGGAAATTCAATGAATATATTAAAGGTGCTTAAATTTCTAACACCGTATTTCAAACTGCTTGTTGATATCGTTTTAAACTTTTCACAATAGAACTTTTGAAAATAGCTGAAAAAATGGCTGAAAAAATACCTTATACAAAGATATGATATTTGATTTTGTATTAGAAATACTGGAGAGGAAAGTGATGAAAATTTTGACCTTTATAATTCTAGTGATGGCAAAAGCATCATTGAGTGTAGATGATATAGTATAAAGTATATGATCTTCTTCATTTGTTTGTACACACTGAAAACCAAGTTCAGGTTAGTGACATTGTTAGACCATTGGCTCATAGCTATATCAGCATAAAAACTGAAAACCAAGTCTAGGTTAGTTGTTGGGGCTTTGGATGATAATGATGTTCATATCGTTCATATCAGCATCGAAGCTTATAGTCAGAGAGCAAAAAATATCTTAGAGTGAAAAAGAACTTTCACCTCTTTTATTGCCACATGCTGTTGAACAATTAAATACCCATTAAATTACAGTTACCATAGAAATACCAAGTTACCATAGAAATATGCAATAACCAGAGGATTTAATATATATGGTTTACGGTATCATACCAAAATCCTGTAATGGTTGACACTGGAAAGGTTGTAATGCAATTACAACAATTATCTTTGGTCAATTCTGACAATGAGCACATGTGCGGTGTTAACTGGTTCGATCAACAGCTCTTTGAATCCAGTCCCTTAATAATAATATTTCAATGCAGCTTAAATTCGCAAATTTATTTGCTAGCTATCAACAGTAACTTTACATACTTGGATTTTCTACTACAAAGCATCAAGCTGATTTTTGCACTAATCCCAGAAATCCCCCGTAACCCTTGTGTTTTCATTGGAGAAGGTATCGACTGATTAACTGGTAGACACTTCATTTCAATCATACCACCAGGAAATAAAGATAGCATTGATAGACCGCACAAAAGATGTTGAGCATGTAACCAGCCCAGTAGGAAGAAAACCAAAGGACATCACTTAAAAACAGTTTATCTTTTCACTTTTGTCCCTCACAACTAAGTTTACCTCCTGATGTTTTGAAGCTTATAACACCCTTCAGGACTAACTGCTCTTGAACTAATCTACTTGGTAAACTAATTATTCTTCATCTCGTTTTATACATCTTAAGTTTGTATTGATGCATATAATTTTGCTATAAGTTGAAATGTTAAAATTTTCCAAGTTTTTAGTCCCTGTAAAGAAAAAGCTATATTTTTGATTAAGTACTCAGAAAAGTCTATTTTTTTTCCTGAATCATCAGAGCATTTGCGTATCATATGATATTGAAAATATAACATTTAGATGTGATCTTTTAATGTTTTTTGCAGATGAAGTCAAAAGTTTGCCTTTTTATGTCATTTGAAACGTTACATTTTTGGTCACGTGAAAAAAGTAAAGAAATAAAATTTTTTATAGCTTGAAAGCCGCTTTTTAAAAAAAAAAGAAAAAAAAAAGATGTTTTGAAAGTTTTGAAACTTTGATGAGTAGTTTTGCTTCTGTAGGCTTCATAGTGAAAAGTTAAGAATGAGGTAGCTTTGTTTTCAGTATTATAGCTGTTTTTAGCTCAGTCTCATAAAGATAAATAAGTAGGATAAATAAGGACAAAAAAACATGTTTAAAATTATATTCTTTCATTAATTATCAAAAAATTTTCTGCATCAAGCAATAAAAAAAAACTAGAAAAAAAAAC
Organism: Euphysa ruthae; assembly: GCA_035046665.1. Taxonomy (NCBI): domain Eukaryota; kingdom Metazoa; phylum Cnidaria; class Hydrozoa; order Anthoathecata; family Corymorphidae; genus Euphysa; species Euphysa ruthae. The sequence goes on along the minus strand of JAUZNK010076501.1, from coordinate 10,810 downwards.
TTGAAAAATGTCGATGACCTATATATACGCTAAATTTTTTGAGATAGCATAAAACACTCTTTAGCTATTCAAGGGAAATATTTGAGCCTATTTTGAACTTTTTTCTTGGTCAAGTATTTAGGAAATAGTAAATAGTATATAGGAAAGTGAAAACCACCATAGGACAACTCGGATTTTACTACAAAAATAATTGATATTATGTTTGAATCAGATATCGTGCTGTCTGTTATAACAGGGTTCAGAGTGGACCGGGAAAATCTGGAAAAAGGGACTAAATTTGTTACTCAGGGAAAACCTGGAAAAGTCAGGGAATTTCTAGAAAAAATTCTTAAAGTTAGGAAGATGTCAGAGAATTATTTTTCAAGCTCTGCATAATGTTTTTTTTTTGCTTTAAATCCATAACTATAGCAGTTTAGCTATGCTCATACAGTATTACCATTTAGCTTGTTCTTATATCTTTTTCAGTATTATATATTATACTAATAAGTATTACATATTTAGGATAGTACTTTATATCCATGTTTTGTTTTTTATAGACAAAAGAAAGTAATAAATGAATATAATAGAAGGAGTAAAATATCAAAAAGAGCTTTCTTTAATGCAAGATGGCTAGAAGATGATGTATTTAAACATTGGCTAGCTAAATCAAGGAATGCTAGATGTAAGGCCTCTGCACGAAAGACTTTGATTTGTCAAACATGGGTAGACAGGCTGTATTAAGTCATGCAGCAGGAAAAATTTCATCTTTGTTTATGACTTAAAAACGTATTTTGGTAATACATTAAAAAAATTTAGATGGTGTCAAAATATTTAGAATGAATGGGCCCAATGTAAATCAAAAGTTTCTTGAGACAGTTCAATCAGAAAAAGTTCAAAATTAACAACTTCAGTTGATTGACATTGCCTCATGTGGTTTACACACAATTCATAGTGCTTTTAAAACAGGCGATGAAATAACTAATTGGAATGTTAAAGATACTTTAAAAATACTTTTCAAGTATTTCTTGCCTCACTTGCACAGCGAGAAGACTATACAAAACATACTGGTTAATCTATATTACAACAGGTTAGAAAATTAAGTGTGGATCACTTTAAATTGTTTAGCACAAATAAACAACTTGATGAGTTTTATTTCAATGAAGTTGGTTTTTTTAAATACAATGATTTATCATTCGTGCTAGAAATTGTTCTCACTTTAAGTCATGGACAAGCAAGCTGCTTTTGAGAGTTTGGTTTAAACAAATCTCTTTTACAAGTTAACAACGAACAGGAATCTATTGTTGCTAAGAAGATGATTAGGGACCATTTTGTCAGTAATTCAGTTGCAAAAAAGTTTAAAAATATCTCCCAAATTGATTACCTGTTGTAATACAGCATACACATGCATTTTATCAAGATAGCTTAGAGAAAATGATAGTTCAGTAGACTAAGACAAAGAGGCGATTGATTTGATTTGATCCAGAAAGAAATAGTTTCTTCCAAGCAAAAACATTCTGTTTTGAAACTTTAGATAATGGTTTTTTTAAAGCTGTAAAAGATAAAGAAAAAATCTGACGAGAACCTTGTTGTAACTACCAATGCCATTAATAGAAGATGTGACTAATAACGCGCTGAAATGAAAAGTATTGAGCAGGAGAGTTGTATTGTAGAAGTAAAGCGATAAAATGAGTGATTAACAAACGAAATCCTTTAGTTTCATATTATAGGCAGTTATTAAATATACTTCGATCAGTTTGTTGAATTATTCATTTATATTTAAGATGAGTTTGATATTTGCTGTTTTGAACCTATAAGTAACAGTGGTTTTAAAAATTTTCCTAATATGAAACTATGTTGAAAACACAAACCTAATCAATGAAAAGGATAAGTTTGAGCTGCTGAGTAAATCCGCTGCAAGAAAGCCATGAAAGGTATAAAAAGACTTTTAGTCATTGAGCCGCTGTTTGCAAAAGCTAGAAGTTTTCCAAACCATGACTATAACCCCTATTTCATTTAGACTAAGGGTAATTGTTGTCCTAGTCTAGTACCCTTGAATCGCAAGGCACAGATGAAATATGAGACGTATGTTAAAATAAATAGAGAAAAAAGTCATTTTATACTTGAAAAGTTTATTTATCATTTTACGAGTTAATGATTCCAAATGATTCCAAATGATTCCAAACAGTGCAAAAACTTTTAACACACAAATATATTATTTAGCTTTTTTTTCTCATTATTTTAAGGATTTTTATTCAATTTAGAGTGATTTCGAATCGCTTTTATTGTCCATACTCAAATATCTCATTTTATAAACCTGGCGCTGAAGCTATTGCATACCAAATGATGACAATGTTTAACGGGCTAATAAATTCAATAATTTCAGCACAACAAAAATAGACCCACTTTTATTTGATCATCAAATAAAATTAAGAATTCCAATAAAATTTTGGTAAAATATGATTTTATTATATTATTTAGTGACAGTCAAGAATAAATAAATTATCAACTAAATAAATACAAAAGAAATTCAAAGCTCTAAAGACCAAGTTTTGTAAAACATTCTGTATTGGATTTATGTGTGAATTTAACTGCGAAAAATTATCAGAATAACAAAGCTGCAAAGCAAATTAATCAAGCCAAAGTGAAAAAAACAATGAAAATATTGATTTGAAGAAAATATCTATTTAAGATTATAATTATTAAATGTTATCTATTATAAATTGAGTGTAACTTATATAGTGTGGCTTTTTTGGATCATTGTAAAATATCTGTTGTGAGTAACTTTTATATCCACTACATCTCTACAGAAATATGGTTTTAAATCATTTTCGTGAGCTCAGTTTTCATATCATAAGAAATTTTCACACTAAATTTCTTTCATACGTTCAATCTTGATGGTGTTTTAGGATTTTGTAACCTTCGCTTTATCTTCTTCTATCTTTATCTTCTCTATCTTTATCTTCTCTTTTGTTATTATTTTTCTTCCTTAAAGACTGATTTACACTAAAAGATGATTTACTCAAAATAAAAAATTTAATGATTTATGTTTCCTCCTTTTTTTATCCTGTTTTTATATTCTTCAACTGTTTTGTCCAATGCATTCATTTTTTGTCTTTTTAAAAATTAAATTCTTTCTGTTTTCTATTTTATTGCTTTTGCTTAGTTCAATTCAATCTTGTTGCTTTTGCTCTTGTTTTTCTTCAGTTGCAATTCTCTGGTGACTTCTTACTCTTTCGATTATCAGTTTATACTATCTTATTTCTAATTTTTAACGCTTTTTCTTTTGCTTTTTGGAATAGTACTTCCCTTCGCGTTTTTTAGCTGCATATTTATATGCTGACACATGAAAAATTATTTATATTTCAAATTCTAAATAAAATTAAAATCTATTTTATTTCAATAAACAGTACTAAAAATACAAACAAGCCATAAAATATTAAAAAAAAAGAGTTCTGACCAAACCGTTTAAGTATGAGAAAGTAATTTCTGATAAAAGGCTTCTTACTTTTGTGAGTTTAGATATATAAAGAATTTTAGCTGTCCAATGGAAATAGCTTAAATTTACCGCTCATCTGAATTTGACTTTTAATATTTTAATCATTTTGTCCCTTTTTTTTTTTTTTTAGTCCTGTTTTGATTCTGATGATTTTACTTCCCTTTCTTTAAACAATCAGCAATGATATACACTGAAGGAAATAAGCATCAGTGTTATAAAAAATGAGGTCATTGAAAGATTCTAATCCAATGAAATCCATGTATGGTCAGATTTGGAATTAATCACTGATAAATATATATATATATTCTTTTGGAAGTTTGCAACTAAATTATTTCCAATTTGAGGAGTAAAAGGATTGGGCGGTATCATTAAAAAAATTATAAGGTAGAGCCTTTGTGTTTGGTCAGCCAATAAAATTGCATGTAAGTATTTCATGAACCAATAAAATTGCAAGTAAGTATTTCAAGGGAGTTTATTTACTAAGCTGTTTACTAATTTCCAAACAAATGTTTTATTAGGTTCGTATGCTAGTTTTTAAATATTTTCGGATTTATTTGAATATTTACAAACTTGTTGACTAATTTTTTAAAATATTTTAGATGTCAGGTTCGATTGAAGATGTCTTCAGGAAACAATCCCGACATCAACCAGGTTTCTTCTTTTTTCAACTGTTTTGGTAGTTTTCAAATTTATGTTATTTGCTATTAAGAGTTGATTTTTTCCTCCGATTGTAACAATTCTTTTCCGTAATTGCTAATTAGCTTTTTTCTGATTTTTTTTTTGATTTGTGGGAATTTTTAATTTTTTTTATCGTGGATTCAATAATAATTAATTCAACTTAAATATAATGTTTATATTTATATATATTTTTTTCATAATTTTTTTTGAACCCTCAGTCCTATAAATTCATGCATCCATGTGAACGTTATTTTCGGTGTACATTACATTATTTTTGTCAGATTCTGCTTATCACTTTTTCCTGACTTATTGCACAATAATATAAATTTATAAAGCTTGATTTTTCAGAAATATTTTTGTTAGCCTGAAATCTAGCCCAAAAATTAGTTTTTTCCTGAAAATATGTTTAGTTGATTTCTCCAAGGGATCTTTTGACCACCTGTTAAAAATTCACTGTTGGGGATTAATTTTGGATTATATTTGGAAATATTATTTCTAATATATTGGTAATGTCGGCAGGGCAGGGATGTCTATAAAAAGTTTAAAAACCAGTATTTATTGACCTCTTTCAAAAAGTTACACTCCATGTATTTCATGGTTTTTCAATATTTTTAAATGCATTTTTCCTTAGCCATGTTTGAAATTTTTTTCGATTTTTTTACTTTGCTCAAAAAATTACACTGTAATTAATATATCGGGGATTCTACCATTTTGCACAGTTTTTTGGGTTAGGCAAGTATGCCCAAAAAACGAAATCTGTTTTTATATTTTTAGAAAATGTTTCCTTTTAGCTGAAATTTTTTTATTGTATTAGTAAACTGTATTTTCCTCAATTATGGTCTTATTTTTTTACAGAAAATGATGTTTTGGATCGTTTTTTAAGAATTTCTATTCATCCGTTTTTTCCTTAAGTAGACCCATATGACCACCTACAGAAGACAAACAAATAGGTATAACCATTTAATCTCTAAAAAAAATTTATCTATGATCAATTGAAGAATCATATCTTGTTTTTCGACATTCGAACATTTGAAAAAAAAATCTACCTTTACTTTGTTTCCATTTAAGGTAAATTAATTTGGCAGCAAATTTTGAATCAAATTAAATTTTAAATTAAATTAATTTTAAATTTGAATAAATACATTAGCTTGAAAAGAAGTGCAAAAGTCATTTTCATAAAGAATAAGACCACGGCCTTAAATTTCTTTATAGCTATATGTGGCTGAATCTCAAAATATGAAGTACTAAATTTTTACTTGCTCCATGTCTTTTGACATTCTTATTCTAACTAAACCTTGGAGTTTGACAAATTTTTTTTAGCTGAGTAGTTTCAGTATTAATTACTGTTGTTAATCAATCAATCAATTAATTGATTGATCAATTATTTATCAATTAGAAGAACGTTTGCAATTAGCATCCGTTTGAAATAGACCAACACAAGAGTATATTTCTGGAATAAGTTACAAGTCATTCGATTATTTGATGAATCTTCATTAATTTGATGAAAATTTTAACTTGATTGTATCAGTAACCCGATTGAGTTGTACAGAATTTTAGTAAAGACTGAACTTCATGATACAAACCAGTAATTTTCCCACAAAAAAGATGATTCTTTACAATTTTTAGTAATTAGTCGTAATTAGACTATTGTATTCAGATTTGTTTTAATTCTGGATTGCTTACTAATCCTGTTAGAAAAAAATGGTGTATTTTAACTTTTCAAGCAGCTTCATGTCATGATTTAAATGGCATTAATTAGATTAAGCATTTGATATGTAAATAATATACCAAACTGTGTATCATGAGATCTCAGGATCTATTTTGACGACAATAAAACTAAATTTTTCCATTTCATAAACACATATTACATTACCTGCCATAGCATAAACATTGTAAACATTGAACACCATTCTAAGATTGGATATCTAAATTTACATTACATACCATGTAGTGATGACTCCATGGCACTTAGCGTTAAAAGCAAAGTAAATTTCATTTAAACTTTTTAAACATTGATTGGTTTAAAATCAATCAATTATTTATTTTTTTAAATTTACAAAAATGAAAAGGACAATGCAAGACACTTTGGTCCTTACCGTAGAAAATATAATATATAAAACTTACTAGTAAAGAATTTTTTTAAGGGAGCTTCAAACTTTTCTGAACTTTTAGTAAAAGTGATTGTAGTTTTAAGGTTAGATGCGTTAGCCTATATGAGGCTATATGACTATGTAAAAGGAGTTTTACAAGATTATCATAATTCTTAGTTTACTTTTACAAAAGTAAACTAAAAGTTTTCTAAGGAAGGCTTTGAATCTCTTTTCTTTTTTTCTTTTTTTTTTTTTTTCATTTTTTGGTAGTAGTAATTCCACAAAACTGATTTACTCAGAATACTACTTCTTTTTAGGAACTATCTAGCGATGAGGAAGAGGCTGCTGAGAGTTTTGACATAATTGTTAGTCGAGCGAGTAATCGTAATGATCGAAAGGAAAAGAACAGACCACGTGAGTTTTTTTAATTTTTACAATCAATTAAGTCTTTGATTCAGCATAAAATACAACTTTGTCAATGCATTTTTTTTGTGGTGGAGTTTATCAAAATACCAGTTAGGTTTATATCTGATTCAGCTCCAGGTCTTATTAATTCACCTTTTCATTCATTCATTCATTTATTTAACGTTGGTAACGCTTACATAGTTGTATATGAATATAATTATATATTAATAAACACTAATATAGACTAACAAATTTTTAAATTTTTTTATATGTAAATTATAAAATAATTAATAATAAAACAAAAATACACAAAGAATTAATTAACGACATATTGGACATGTAGTACATGATTTGCAGATCCATGCCTTAATAGCTGATTTAAAATAAGGCAAAGATTTGCAGCTTTTTTAGCATAGGGGGAGACTATTTTAAAGAAAAAACGCTTTAAAAATAAGTGAGTTTGTGTCATAACTAGATGTTCTTGCAGATGGAAGATTCAAAATAAAAGAATTTCTGAGGATTTATGGTACATCTTTTAAGGAAAAACTATCCTACATTAGTTTGGGATTTAGTTTGCTTACAGATTTATATGTTGCTGTAATTAGACTCTCTAAATGTTTTTCATGAACCCTGATTGTATTTTCCAAGAGAAGCAATTCTTTAAAATCAAGTTCAAAGTTATTGTGGATTACCCGTCAGGCTTGTTTTTGAACACGATGGATAAAGTTATAATCAGTTTTCTTACAAAACATCCATATTAGAGTGCAATATAAAATATCCAAATAGCTTATAAATCTATAAGCAGACAAGAAAGTTTGATATTTGCTATAGTACATAATTTTTGTATATGTTTCGAGAAAATCAATTTAGAATCAATATTAATTCCTAACAGTTTCATTTCATTTTTTACAAATATATCTATTCCACCAATATTAAAAGAGACTGGTGGGGTTTTCATTCCCAAGAACATTATTATTTACCTGTCGCGTGAAGGAATGTGTATGAGATGAAAGAACATTCAAATGCGTTTGAATAAAAAAAGTTAGAAAAAGGTATCTTAAATAGCAATGTTAAGTTTGAATCTAAAATATGATGAAATTTTTCAACTCCCAAAATCATGTCAGAAATAAATATTTTATCCCAATACATGGTTTTTTATTTTCTTTGATTAAAGTTTAAGCATTCTGTCTTTTTACATTTTATTTTTTTGTTTTGATGCAGTTGATTATGTTTTACTTTTTAAATTATCAACAGTATTAAATTTATGCCGATACACAGTTTCCTCCAAGTTTCTTTAATATGAAAATAACTGACTTATAAAAATTATGAGCATTGTTCCCATCAGCAACAAGTTTATTGCTTGTGTTATTATCAGTTAATATTTTCCATTTATGTAAAAGCCAGATTATATGATATATTGTAACTAAAGAGTTTAAAAGGCGATGTGACCTTGCGGTAGCATATTTTCAAATAATATTGCAGTGAAATGTAATGGGAAATTTCTTGGTTTCAAATCCATTTGAGAGCGAAAACACAAATATTCATTATTGATTGCTGCCGTAACCAAAATGCCATAGCTTTAAATTGAGCCACTGCCGATTTGATGATAAGATCATTCAGATCTTCCGAATTAAAAATTTTTATATTCGAAGCTAATTTCATGAGAACAAACTTTTTAAGAGTAATTATTAATGCAACATATCTTTATTAGTGTATGAATTCCAACGTGAATATGTCCCTATTATAAGTCTAGATTAACAATTGATAAGATTAGATTGAAGGTTATGACATGACCAAGACAGGTTTTTGAAAAAAAAATTCTCGTTAGCTAAGTATTTGTAATAAGGCAAAAATCTAAATGATAGATTTTTCTCTTAATTTACTCGTAAACTTTTTTTGATATCTTGGTAAAAAATATAGGTTAAAGTTAAAAAAATTTGATAATCGTCGTTGGCGTGTTTTCCTTGAGATTCGCTCATTAATTTGTTTGTGTCAAGAAAATTATTGTTTTGATTTTGGGATAAAAAGGCAAAAATAGATCATAAACCTGTATTTTTCGATTTTTCTTTCAACCTGTTCGTTAGTTTTTTACTTTACTTCAGTTAGATGTAAAAGAGGAAAAATTCGTGCTTTGTTCCAGATTTTCCTGAAAATTCGTATTTTTGCTCAAGTAACTGTTTTTATATTTTTCTTCAAATTCATTTGTTAGTTTTCTAATTTTATGCGTGAAGGCTTAATGAGGCAAATGATGTTACAGTGATAGATTTCTGGCAAAAATTTCACGTTCAGTTGATTTTGGAGTAAATGAGACAAAAAAGTTATTATAATGCATACCTTTTTATTTTGTTTGTGAAATGCTTTGGTTCAAATTCGTCCAAAACTTGCACTGCTTGTTTTAGTAAAGTCTAACTTGTTTTTATACTTTCAGAAGAAAAATGAGTATAAAGTCAAGAAAGCAGATGTCATAGAAATTACATTTCAAGGAATACCAGAAGCATTACTCTGCCATCACTCTTTATAGCTGTTGATCTAATAGGATCAGATGGTAGCTGTATTTGTAGATCTGGTTGCATCATCCAAACATATGTATTGTCTGTAAAATTGTTTTTCGAGCACTTCCTATAGATTTCTTTAATTATTCTGAAATTATGGGTGAAGCAATAAACCATTGTTGAAGAAGAGTAAAGATTTTTTTATTTTTGAATATAATTTATCATATTAGGTAACCATAGAATTTATATTTGAACTGCACCTGCTGATAGCTTTTTTTTTATAGTAGGAACTCTAACAATGTTCTTTTTTGTATTCTTTGTGAAGGCCACTTGGTGCTTGTATTCTTTGTGAAGGCAAACTTGGTGTTTATGTTTTGAAAAAAATTTTACATAAAAATCCATTGTTTATTTTTGCTGAAAATAAATTTTTTTGATTTAGTTTCCGCTGTGGCGAATGCCGGAACTCAAACTAGTGACGAGAAAGAAGACCATGATTATGACGATGAGGAATTCCTGGAAGAGGAAGATGATGCCAAAAATGATATCAATGAAGAAAAGCTTTCTTCTCAGGTATCTTCACCAGAATCATCATCATCTGACGATGACATTGTATTGAATTCTGACGAGGAACGTAAGGCAAAGGATATGTCATCTGGAAGTGATTCTGGTACAAGTGATTCTGAACAAGAAGATCAAAAAGAAGAAGAGCCTGAAAATCTTTCAGAAAATGAGAAAACTTCTAGTGAAAATGGTTTAAAAGATGACAATGAGTCAGAAAATGAACAATCCTTTGATAGTAGTCAAGATAACCGCTCTTCTAATGATGGTATTGAAAACAATGGTCGTGATATTGATTTGAAATCATTGGATTCTGATAGTAGTGATCATTCAGATTACGAAGAAAGTAATAAAAAGGACACATTTGTTGAAAATAAGTCATTAAGCAAGATTAAAAGGGTTAGTGTTAGTTCAAATAATGATAGTGATGAGGATCAGGCAATGGATCTTAAAGAAGATGACATAATAGATAATGATATTGAACCAGTCCTCCAAGCAAGTGAGGAAAAGCATAAAATTCACGTTAATTTTGGTGACAACGAAATTCCTAATGATCAAGAAGATGGTCCTCAAAATGATAACATTCACTTTTCTATTGCTGTTGATGATGATATTGCTGATATTCAAAGGGATTCACTAAAGAAAAATAATACAGAAGTGTCATCGAGTGATGATGAAGAAATAAATTTTAAAAACAATAGTTCATCTAGTGATGATGACAAAGATAGTGAAGCTAAATATCAAAATTCATCCAGTGATAGTGACGATGAAAAATTAAATAATAAGAAAAAAGACCACTCATCAAGCGATGATGATGAAAAATCCAGGAAATCAGACCGTAGTGAGTCATTCAGCAATGATAATCATAAAAAAAAAGATTCATCAAGTGATGAACAAAAAACAAGTAAAGAAGGTGTTAGATCATCCATGGATAAAAATGCCACCAATGACGATGATAAAGATGATGCTAATACCTCTTTTGATGAAGATAAAGATGGCACTATATCTAATGATGAAGAAAGTGATGATCACAGAGGGAACTATGTTACATCAGCTATAAGTAGAGAGAGCACAATGGTAAAATCTTTTGATTTTATTTTTCATTTTTTGTA
>JAUZNK010076490.1:0-13567 GCA_035046665.1 Euphysa ruthae | reverse complement strand
TTTTTTTTTAAAACGGCGTTTTTAACATTTATTTTGTAAAATTTTTATTGATAGTGAATAAATACTTACTTACTTACACCTATGACAATAATAAACTAAAAAGGTAATATAACTAAGTTCCTGTAATTAAATTTCAAGATCAAGATCATGCCTGGTCAGCAATGATGTAGTAACAGATGTATAATTTAACTGATTGACATATCAAGTTAGTTTTTGGCTTGCCTAATACAGATAAGACCAACAACCACCTTACTTACTAAATATAATTGCAAGTTCAAATATAATGTAATAATTACAAGAGTAAAGCATTTACCAGTGAACCCATGATTTTACTATATTTAAGTCAGTTCATGGGTTGAATGCAATTTCAAATAAAATGTGAGAATTACAAAAGTTAAAGGTTACCAATGGATCCCATAATTTTACCATGTTTGAGTCAATTCACAGGTTGAACGCAAGTTCACATCCATATATATCTGATTAAATGAAAATTTCATTTATGATTGGGTTTTTGGGAGGCTTAACTTTGTTTATTTTACAAATAATTTCTTCTTGGTAAAAGCCCAAATAAGGCTTGAAAATTAAACTCTGAAAAATTTCAGAGAGGAAAATTATATGAAATTTTATATATATTTTATGAAAGAATTTTTTATGCCAATTTTATGCTTTTACTTGCTTTTTCTCATATTTTATGATTTTTATGACTTTATGCCGTGTGGGACCCCTGAATAACCCAAACCAATTGGCAAGAAAAATTTTTTTTTGCTGTGAGCTAGCGAGTTTATAGCGACAATAATATAACGTGTGTGCGAGGTTTTACCGCAGCAATTTTTTCCTGAAAAGCCCTGATTTAATACTGATATTAAAAATAAATGACAGATGAGACATTTTCACAGAAATTAAGCTAACTTTAGGCCATATTTTCAAAAGCTAACAGAAATTTTTCAAAATTCTACCAGAACTGGAGTATAATTCTCTATAAAAAATTGAGTAAATTTTGTGAAACTTGTGGTGCTTCGCAACTGGGCTATTGGTTTGTTTGAAAACGGCAAACATGTCAAAATGGTCAAAAACAGTACAAAAATTAAGGAAAAATTCAGCCAATCAAAACCTGATTTTTGTTTTCAATTTTTGCAACGTTCTAGTCATACACATAGTAAGCACCAAAAAAATTTATTTTCAATAGATCTAACAAAAATGATGATCTCTATGCAAAATATAACAAAAAATGAAAAAAAAATTACGTTGATAACAAAATATTCAGGGCTGTGATTTGAAAATATGCCCCTAAAATTGTTAGCATTATAAAGAGAATGATTTTCAAAGAAATATGTGTGTCTACCTGCACCTCTACAGTATCCTTGGATTCATCGAGCACATCATGGCAGCCCTACAAACAAAAATTTTATTATCCATAAAGCAACCATAATCTTTACAATCAAAAACAAAATCAAAAGAATAATTTTGGAATAAAATGTATTATCAGAAACACGCTTAGTATTTTTCCAGATAAAATTAGAATATATATTTTTTTTTTTTTGAAATTGATTATTTGACATTTTTTGTGAAATTGATCATTTAAAACCAATTTCACAAAAAATGCTGATTTTGGTTAAGATATTGGAAATCTGCTTGGTTTGAATTGACCTTTAAAGCAATAAATACGACAATTGATAAATATATATTTCCCAAAACTTTTACTTGATCTAGATAGGTAGTTCATGTTTCATGCCACAAAACCAGCAAATAGCCAATGGCTACATACCATCATATCTACCTAAAATCACAAGGTCTAAGCCCCAGATCTTGGCACGTATTTAGTGACAAAATTTCTTATTCTGTAGCGCTGGGTTGGCACTACTGCTGTGAGTCAATTTTTAACTACAAAAATTGGTGACTTGGCAGTCTAATCACAAGCAACTGGTCTTAGAAAAAAAAAGAATTACCAGCAGCAAAGAAATCTCACATAAGCAGAAGTAAATAGCTATGTATAAAGCCGTCTAGGAAAACAGGGCAATGCTGCTACTCTTGAAGTTATTTAACTTGCATACCTTCTTTTATAAAAGACTCTTGACCAGATAGATGGAGTGCAAATTAATTTTTATCACAACTAAATAATGGAATTTTCATCATTTTATTATCTACTGGATTGCGTTAAATTATATTCATTCTTTAAATCTCAAAATTTTAAACTAATCAAATCTAAGCAAGAAATCGTGTCTTTACCCTTTCATTTTTTCTTTTTTTAATTGAAATTAAATCTTGTAAAAGCAAAACCTAGTTAAAATTCAATTCTGGGTCTATCCTACAAAGCAATCTTAAGCAGCATGCTTCATCAAACCTTTAATAGAAATCCTTATCTTGAATCCTAGAATTTATCTCTACTTTCACAAAACATGGTTTTAAGATTTTCTATTATGACGACTTAACTAACACCATAAAACTTCCAGTAATATCTGCCTTATCTATCAGAGGCTCAAATGTTTACCAGGTTGAAAAAAATCTTTTTCATGGCATCCTTCATTATTAGCATCAACTTATACTTTTTTGAGTCAGAAAAAGACCAAAAACCAAGGATCAATAATTCCAGAAACCACTTTAACAGTGAAAAGAAAAAAAACAGTAAAAACAACATTTAATTAAAAATAACCATACATGATATTGTCAAAAATCTGTAGAATCTAAACTTTACTTCAAAAAAAATTAAATAAAAAGATATTAAATAAGTGCTCTGTTCCTCTAACTTCAAGCAGAATCAGAAATAAAATTAAATGAATGGATACTAATAAAAAATCACAGAAAATGCTTTAATTTAGTGAAAAATTGCTGTTATAGACAAATTACTGAAAAAAAAAAGTTTTTGACAAGTGTATAATAGATGCTGGTCTATGGTTCTCTAACTTGAAGGAAAATTCAAGGGAGAAACAAGATTTTGTGAAAAATTTTATAACTATGTTTTTAGGTTGAAAATGATCATAATATGGCATATTCCAGCTCAGGAAAAAAGTTTATTTTGAAAAACGATCATAGCATTTCAAAAGAAATTTAAGGAAAATTAGTAAACAGTTAAAGAGAATGCGCTATGGATGAAAAAACACACTGACAAATTGATATGGCCAAATTCATAAGACTGTCAGTGTTACCAGGAGTCAATAAGAATGACTTTATCTGAGAACTTGGATGGCAGAATTAAAACTTACCTTACAATACCCAAGTTTGGTATGGCGGAAACTATTACAAACAACACTGTGCCTCACCGCTTTAATAGTGTGTGGACATTCTAAATGAATGATCACAAATATGTATTTAAAAATCATAGTTAGCCATAATGGTTAGCAATCTATTAAAATTAGCATTAGCAAATCACAATTTCCGTAGATTTTGTTATGTTCCAACTCGCTGCAATAATCTGTAGCAAGAGAATTTTGCATTCAGCTGTATAAATATAAAAAGGTTTCCTATTATAAATAATTATCAAAATATATTGGTCAAGTGAAAGTATAAAAGATGTATATACAAAATAAAAGACTCCCTCCCACATATCACCTTGTTGAGTCTTTATCCTCATACATAATAAAAATAAAACAAGCTGAGATAAAATCATAGCAATGTACAAGGGTAGCTTTGACCCTGCTCCATGCCCCCTCACAACATTCTTGGAATTGCGTACTAGTGTCTTAAAATAAAAGTTAAAATGTATCATCAACAAGAGGAGCACTAAAATAGCTCATTGCCCTTTCAAAACATTCTTGCTGTTGAGTAATAGTGCCTTATATATAAATAATAATCTTATATAAATGCCTAGCAACCAACAAAACCGAGCTTTGCTAGAGCTGTTCAAGATCTAATTAAGTTGCTTGCGAATGTCTTAAAAATAACTTTATAAATAACACCAATGTTTTTCATCACTTTATTATGCCATGTCCAGATAATCAATATGATCTCTTGCAACGGTGTTTGCATGGTGTGTAACATATAAAAAAATAACAATTTTTTTTTAGTTTGTGGTATATATAGAATGACATAAAAACTGCATTTTTTATACTATTTTCAATTTACATATTTGTCAAAGTATAATTTATAACTGGTTACAAGGCGTGTTTATATCACAGCAAATAAAATGCATTCAGCCGTATAAATATAAAAAAGGAGACATTTTGGTGCTCCTCTTGTTGATGATATGTTTTTAACTTTAATTTAAGACACTAGTACGCAATTCCAAGAATGTCGTGAGGAATCATGGAGCCATGGCAAGCTCTGCTTGTACATTGATAAGCTTTTATCTCATTTTGTTTCATTTATATTTAGGGCTAAGGGCACAAGATGGTATTACATATTCTTTCTAACAAAAATTCGAAACAGTAAATTTCAAGAACAAAATAGTTATATAATTTATTTTACTTAAGATGTTTTCACAAGGAGACTATTATTGCAAAACATTAAGACCATGATAGATTTATAAATAAAAGTTGGGAAAGAACTTTCGCTTTTCAAGCAAGCAAACATTGATGCAAAAAATACTTTAATTTTTTTATTTGAAGCATATAATAGAAAAAAAATCAAACAAGAAAGGCATCTATCTGTTTCAAAAAAATTTCAGCATTTTTTTTTTTTTAACTAGATCAAATTTAGAGACCAAAATTTTATGCAAATGTTAATCTGTTCAACTTTTTAAACTTGTCTGAAAGTTACTGCACTAGAACGCTCCAGCATGCTGCAGATTTTACGTCTGACCTATCGCTGGTATGCATTCTCCAGCAGAATTTATGTTATCCACAACTGGTTTAAATTTTGAGTTGAATCTCTAAATTGCAATTAATTCATTGAGTATCAGATAGATTCTGATCCACAAAAACACTCAGGTCAACAACAGATTGATCAAAAACATATACACCAGGGCTAAAGATTTTATGCATGTGGCGATAGGGTCATTAAGTCATTTGATAATTACTCATAACCAAAATAAAAAAATCTAGATAAAAAAAAAAAAAAACCATACTTCACAATTTTACATAAGTTGCGGCTAACATAGAGATTATTAAGATCACCTTTAAGTTTTAAGTTTAACCACTAACATTTTTATGCATTATTTGAAAAAAGCTTCAATGGTGGTAAAATATATACCTATTTTTTACATTTAATATATATTCTATTAATGGGTTTTGTCACTCGTCTAATTTAAGGTCATTATCTTTCCAATACTTAAACAAAGGCTTTGTATAAATACTTAATAAATGATCAAAAAAATATTTCAAGTTCTTTAAAAGATCTAAACAACAAATTTATTTGATTATGCCTGAAGATTCTAGGGGTTAATTAAACAGAAAAGGGAGTAATTTTAAAAGGAGGTATTTTTATGTGTGTGCCCTATAACAAATAAAAAGTTTGGTACCATTTTCCATCTCTACAGAGGTCTTTTTGTTGACAGAATGGCTTCTTTTTCCTTTCTTTCCCATCTTTAGATTGGCTTGATATTCTATTGCTGAAGTCAAAACAGTTTGGTTGTATCTTATCATTCACAATACTTCTTTATCTTATTCTAAAAGAATTGAATACCAAAATATCAAAACTTGACCGGTTCCCCTAAACATGAGCTGTGTAAGATCAATTGAATTTGTACAAAATTAGATATGTTAATTAGAATTACAAAAGTAGTGAATTTTTTTAGAATGTGTTCATATTGGTCAAACAAATTTCTCTATGGCAACTTCACAAAATATTAGAAAAAAAAAATAATAATAACAATAATAATAGAAATAAATAATAATAATAATATAGTTTAATATATTATATAAATATTTGGTAAATAATAATTTATTTACCAAATCCTACAACCATATAACTAAAAATTATATCACTAACTATACAATTATCAAAAAAAAAAATAGTTACAAAATTGTATATATATGTGTATAAAAAAAAAAAAAAGAAAGAAAACGATTGAATTGAGTCACTCATACAAAAATTTGACCAAAGGAGTGACACCATTTAGTAGTTCTTGAAAAAAATCCTATAAAGCTCATGCAGAAAATGTTAGTAAAATTAAAAAGCCTGATTAAGGAAAAAATAGAGAAATTAATCAAGATTTTAATGACCAATTTTTTGAATTGATACCATTTTAAATGGAGAAAGGAGGGTAAAAATATCAAGTTCTGACTCATTTACAAAAGAATCAAAAGATTTAATCCAATCACAGATGCATTGTTAAATGATAGAATACTTACCATAATTTTGTATTTTATGACATGTAACATAAAGTTTTCCGTTATCCAAATTTCTTGTTAGGTGGCTATTCATTAGTCGAGCTTCAGTAAAGAAATACGAAATTGAAGATGGAAGTTTATTTTTAATAAAATAGAAGACAAAAATAAGATTTGCTATTTTCACCATGGATGAAAAAAACAAGAATTTTTAGTTCATTAAATGATTCTGAGGTATTTGATCTAAATGGTTGAAATTTTATAACGCAAATGGATTGACGTTGAATTAAAATTATTTTATTGATATGATAATTTCCTTTTTGCACCCAGAGACTTGACAGCAGTAATTTAGATGAAAAGAGAATATAGAAGAATAAAAAAAAATATATATATATATATCTTTTAGAGTAGGTTTAGTTAAAAAGTGATGTCTTTTACACAGCATACTATTAGATCAATTTAATTTTTTTTAAAATTCATTTATGATAGATTACAATCTATCAAGATACCAAGGTACTTTACAAAATTAAAAGGATAAAGTCTTTTACCATTTATTTTGTTTGTGATCATGTAAATAAGAATGAAAATAATTGTAAACTTTGTTGTTGAAATCTTTATGTATAATGGTTGGTATACTATTAGGTCCAGATGACTTTCTAGATTTCAAATTCGAAATGAGGGTATAAATTTCAAGCTGATCAGTAGGAAAAATAAGTAAACTATGAAGATTAGGGTGTTTAACATAATTTTAAAAGTTGGTATAAGAAAAGTGAATGTCAGTTTTCAGCTTTTGAACAATGGAAGTGAAAAAAGTGTTAAAGTTTTCTGAAATATGTTTTGGGCCTGCTATATAAGTGTTTTTTTTTTTTTTGTATCTTCTGGCTTATTAACAGGTTGCATCTGCTCCTCAAGCATCTTAAAACCATCATGAAAAGGCTGTTGCTCTTTAAAGCAATTGATATCCTTATCCTTGCTCGCATCAGAAGCTAATGATTATGCACACACTTTAAACGATTTTCGGAATATATCAGATGGGGGATCATTCCAAGGAATCAATGACCCAGTTTACAATTTCTCTGTGTGACAGAGGTTTCAGATTTCCAGCATCTGTTCCTTGATGAATTCCTACAGTGTCAAGCCATTCATCGTATTACTCAGTGCATATTGCCTTGAACGGCTTGTTCCAGCTTACATCTGGTGCCATGATGTGTTTATTACAACATTCAGGGATTAAAACAGTGTCAATAATTTTTAGTCTTAAGAGATTTCCCAACAACTGGCATTATATGACACTCATATATATTCCAAAATAACAATCTACGTTTAAACAAAAATTGTCCAAGGACAGTATTTTTCCAACTAAGTGTTAGATCAGTATTTACCCATCCGTTTGTCGAGGAAGCAATGACGCATTTATTTCCATAGTCATTCTTCAACTTCTCAAAATCATGTTTACCTTCTTTGGATACTATTAAATTCTTAAAGCTTTGTCCTATCGCCTTTTGCAGCCAATCCAACTGTTACACAACATTTTTGGCGTCCTGCTTTTTTTCCCTAAAACATCTACTGTGGTACCTGAAACCATATCTTCCCAAATAGGTGATTTATCAAATGCTATATCAGCTGGCTGATAAGAATATTTAATTTATAATCTTACACGTAATACATATATGAGACAATTTTTGCTATTACAAAATCAGGGTCCTTCTGCGCTACATAGGTTTTTCTTCTTTGCAATGATAACTTATTTTGTTTCATAAAATTAAAAAGCCATCCATTGGTGCCTTCAAACTTTTCAAAACATTTAAGTAAAAATAACAATCCATTTGAATTGGAATTCTATGTATAGAACAATATTGAAAGAAAAATTTTTATTCAAAGGCGATAAAATTAAGTCAGGACATGGCCAACAACGTATGAAATTGATTATAAAGTTGAGTTCTAGACAACTATTCAGGGATATCATATTTACAAAGACACTTGGATGACATCTTTTGGACAGATTTTGTTATGTAGAACAAAAACACTTGAAAAGCCATGGAGTAATATAAGAATGCTATTGGTGTTTTTAAATCAGGGGATTATGAAACATTAGTCAGACATTTACCGATAGAAGTTTTGTGTTACTTCTTAAAAGCAGATCCAAAACAGCAAATATTTTATTAAACAAACTGCAGGAGTAAAAAAAAGAGTCCAAATTTTGAATTAGATGTTATTACTATAGCTGTAACAAATGTGAAAAAATATAAAGTAATAATTTAAGCCGTGATTAAGTATTATTTTCATAGCCCTAACAAGTGAAATGAACACTAATTTTAAATAACCCCCATTTTTCGAGAGTTTATTTATTTATTTTATTTGTCAAAATCGATCATTTACGGTACTTCAGAGTAACATTTCTACCCTTTATCTTTTCAAATATGAAATTAGTACGTTTTTAATAAGCAACCAGTCAATAACCAATTAGGGCTGGGCAGCAGGAATCGTTTCTATAGCTCAAAATCCGAAAATAAATATGTTAATTTATGTTAGATTACTTATTCTTAATAATGCACAAAGTATTCCGCACGTGTTTACAAGCGGGAAATTAGTTTTTTGAGAAGTGAGAAATAGAAAACTTGGTCAAGTTATTTGTTTTTATTTACATTTTATTAAGTTAGCATGCGTTTTATATCCTTTTTAAAATCTTCTCATTACAATTTAGTAACATGGATTGCATAAACAAGGAGATATATTATTTTTCCGACACGTTGGAAGAAACGCTTTTATTATTAAGAAAGCATGAAAATGAACACACTTTTTGTTATTCTGTATGGAGTTCTCCTAAAGATTTTGGAAATTACAAGTTTGCTACAAAACTTATTTAAACCTATTTCATAGAAATTTAAAACAGATGCTATAACAATAGTGTGTGTAATGTGACCCAGCCCATATTTTCATATTCGGTGCGCGATTTCGTGCTTTTGAGTTCACGCTGACAAATTCACTTGGTTATCTCTTAAATATTTCTATGCTATGTTAAACTATAAGACATATGAAATGTTACATACTTACAAAACAATGAGATATGTATTGCAGTTGTTTTTCCTTGTAGTCAAAGCAAATTTTCATTACCAAATTGTATTTTATATGTTAAATATACCCACTCAAAATCATGCTTTAAATTTTTAATTCTTAGTTTCAAAGCTTCTTTGGCCCAGTCATAAAAATTTAGGGTGAAAGTTGATAAAGAACTTTCTGATGAAGTATTAGTAAAATTTGGGGTCCATCAGGGGTCAAATTTAGGACCTCTTTTGTTTTTGGTATATGTTAATGATATGACACAAAGACTACACTGTGAACTACTTCTTTACGCACATGACTCTTGCTTGATTTTTCAATATAAAGGATGTAAATTTTTCCAATCATTGTGAGTGGTTTGTTGATAACTAGTGCACTTTGAAGAAGAAAAAACCAAGTGTATCCTCTTTATCTAAAATGAAAGCTAAAAAAGCAGATCCCTTGCATATAACTTATAGAGGCACATCCATAAACAACATACCTCAATAAAATACCTATGATGCTTATTAGATCAAATCATGAGTGGAGAGATAATGGGTCACTCTGTTTTAAATAAAATTAATTCCAAACTTAGATTTTTATACAAAAAACAATCTTTCTTAACATCAGCCTTAAAGCGTGCTCTATGCAATGCTCTGATTCAAACTCACTTTGACTATGCATGTTCTGCCTGGTATTTAGGCCTCATCGATTTACTTAAAATTCGTTTGAAAAGTGCGCAAAACAAATTTATAAGTTTTTATTTAAATATGAATAGTTGTGCACATATTGGTATTGACCAGTATATATATAACCATAAATAAACAAGCAGCCACCTGTTGATATGAGGGTTAATTTAAACATAAGGTCAATGAAACGTTTTTTAGCTCTCTGGATGTTGTTCGCAGACCTAATAAATATAGACTATAATTTTATATAAAACATATTTTTTTTTTACTGTGCTTCGGCTGAAATTAATCTCTCTATATTTTTGTGATTGCAGAATTACTTTTCTAAACATTGGTCACCAAATCGCAAGTTATTTTATAAAACACACCTAATTTTGCTTTATATTTCATTTTATGCACAATTAGATAAATTTGAAAAAAGTTCATATCCTTCTTATCCATTTCACCATTAAAATATTTTTTATATCTTAAAAGGGCTTTTTGAGACTTTAATACTTTCTGAGATTCGAATATTTGTTATTCTCATAATAAATCTATTTTGTATACCTTAAGTATATTAATTTTCGCGTGGACTAAATTTCGTGGATTTTGGGATGGTCTGCGAATTTAAATCTCGGCGAAAAATCTGAAATTGGGCGTCCACGAAATTAAATCTATGCGAAAATTTATACACATAAGGTAGATACTGTTTATAAAAATAAAGTTTTTACAACAATTTTCTTTTTTTTTTTATTGTAACGTTGTGTCTTAAACAAATAACGGTGTTGAACGACAAAGTGAATATTCCAAGTACTACTACCTTCAAAGATACAAGGGCTAGTCTCTAACAGTAATGGTGACTGTGGAAGTATTAGAAGTAGAAATCCTTCACGGATAAATACCAGGTATTGCTATGCTTACGTTTTCATTTGGCGTATTGCATGTAAACTTTAAGTATCTTCTCTATTACTAATAATGTATATTATTCCAGCTATAAATGGTTTATTTTGTGTCTATGTATTACAGTTTTTGTTTAACTAGTGCGACATCGTTTCGTATTTGAAATTAAGTCATAGATTTTTGCCTTTCATAGTGACTCTGAAATCTGATTCTTGTTACAGACGGTACGTTGCCTCTGTTCCTAATTATTTAAAAAAAAATATCGACCAAGAAATTTCGTTAAACATTATCTTATTAAACTCAAACTTAATCAATGGACAAGATTGGTATATCGATGATTTGCCATGGAACTTTTTCAATAAAAAGTGCAGATACAGAGTCCAAAGAAAGCTATATAATCAATTGTGGAGATGATAACAACATGCCCAGTTGCAGCTATCCCTCTTAGAAAGAATATTTTTATCCGTGCAAACATTTCTTTTGTGTATTTGAAAAAATATCCGTTGTGGGTATGGGAAGCATTATCTTCGATGTACAGAAATTCGCCATTTTTAGTTTGAACTTTGAAGATAAACCAATAAATCTCACTGAAATTAAAACTGAAAGTACTTTGTTTCAAAAGGTTTCTCCTAGAGAACCATTCATTTGATGTAGAAGAAACATCTCTTTAATGAGTTTCAGACAAAAAAAGAAAAATGAAAAACCTTTACTAAAACGAAAGTATTTAGACTTAAAAAAAAAAGAAAAAAAATCCTGCTAAAAGATACAGATACAAGAATTGTAAGAATGAAACTTACTCCTAAATAAAAGTTGAAAACCAAATTAAAAAGTCATACCGAAGTGAAATCATTGAAAAGGAAGTTGTTGTATGGAGGGTAAAGAAGTGTTTTAGGTTGATATACCCGTCTTAAATAAAAGTTTTCGATGAAAGCATTAATTAAAGAAGAGAAATCTCCGCGATGTGTGCTATCATTCAACGAATTTAAACATGTGAGTAATAAGAGAATGCTAAATAACAATGTGATTGATACAGCCCAGAAGATGTCACAGTTCCAATTCCCAAGTGTAATTGGATCGCAGGATCCCGTTCTTGGACAAGCATCAGCATTTAAAAATCTTTCGCTTGTACAGGTACTGAACGATGGAAACGTTCACTGGGTCGCAGTTAGTACCATAAATTGTAATCATGGGGAAGCTACGTTGATGAACTGTTTGTTTTATGGAGAATTAAACGCAACAGTTAAGAAACAAATTTGTGAGATACTTCGCTGCTCCTTAAATAAAATAAAAATCAAGGCCTTATACGTAAGTCAAAAGAAGAATGGAATAGATTGTAGTATATTTGCCATCACTTTAGTATTATTAAGCATTTACTTAGAACCAAACAGTATCCAACTAAAGTGAATTTTAACATAAAAATGAGAAATTATCTCCTTAAATGCTTTAAAAACATATTTCATTTTTTCCACTTAGCGAGATCACTGCAAAAAGTGATTATGCAAAGGAATTTGAACTCGAAATTCACTTTAGTTGCCAAATGGTATGGCTTCCTTTTGATGCAAATATATTCGGAAAGTAAGTTTCTACTATAAGGTATATAATAATCTAAAATATAATAATGATAATCCAAGGGTAGTTCTAACCCCACCATGGTTAACGTGTGGGTCAACAGATAGCTTTGAGCTATGCAATTAGAAAAGGCTGCGGATTTGGTTCCGTTTTATTCAGAGCTCCCATTTGAGCTTATTGTAAAGAAAATTATTGGTCTTTAACATAGGTCGAACCCGCACCTCCGTGACAGAAACTGAAGGTGTAACTGCGCGGCCAGACACCCGTAATATCTGATTAAAGAGGGCCGCAATGAGGGAGGAATATTTATTTATTTAAAACCTAGACATTGGAGAAAAAATCCACCTCAAGTTCATCTTTTCGATTAAATTTGATATTCGATTTTTAACAATGGGTCGTGAGAAAATTATTATGTGGGTAGTAGACTATAGTCAGTATTAGTTGTGAAGATAAAAGGATGTCGGAGAAGCAAGCTGCTTTATTAGCATAAATACTATATACAAGGCTTAGACATATTAATTTATTATTAATATTTAATGTTGCAATGCGTTGTAATACATATCTAAACACAAAATATATTGGTTGATTTAGCAGATATTTCAGTTAGATATTCCAAATATATTCAAAATATTCGATGTATACACAAAAAAATACCTCTATACGTAACAAGTATTGTCTTGACATGGTCAAAAGTAGCACTTCACGGTAAAATATATAATGATTAAAATACACTCGGATCTAGACCCCTAATTTAGCCTGAAGTGTGCGGAAAACGATAACTTTGTCATTTTCAGGCATTCAAATTTGGGCCCATTTGAAGAAATATAGAGGTGAATAGTCTTTCCGAAAAATATGCATTTTACTTTAGATCTAGTTAATTGCTGCAAGTATGACAGGCCTAACTCGGTTGACTCGGTTGACTCGGTTAACTCGGTTAACTCGGTTACAAAATTCTCCATTAACCTGGGGTATGCAGAATAGGCTATAGTTTTCGTTTTCAGATTTTCGAATTTCAAAGTTCGGGCCGATCTGAATAATTCTAGATTTGATTAATTAGGTACCGCAAACATAAAATACCTAACTTGTTTCCAGGTACCTAATTTAGCCTAGAAAACTCAACATAGGCTAAATTTTTTCGTTTCCAGATATTCAGATATTTTGTACAATAATTTATATATATATATTTAGATA
>JAUZNK010076479.1:0-13567 GCA_035046665.1 Euphysa ruthae | reverse complement strand
ACATACATACATACATACATACATACATACATACATACATACATACATACATACATACATACATACATACATACATCACTAGCGCATATGACAGAGCGCACAGGAAAAACCAAATTGATGAAGATTTTTATTTTAACTTATAATTTCGTCTTTTAGCCACGTTCCTTTGATTTTAGTTTCTGGTACAGCTTCTAAAACACATGAAATATTTTTTTGAGTCCAACGATCATGAAACATAATACTTCCCTATAGAGATGAAGATTAATCATCTGCACCAATCAAATTTCCGCAAATAAACACTTCGCGTTTTTGTAAATAAATTTCATCAATTAGCAATATCATTTCATTCAAAATTTTCACTTCATTTTTTAGAACGTTCAATGCATGCATAACAGTAGTGTTAACTTTCTTAACTTTCTTAAGAAAATGAAAGGCACTGGAAAAAGGAAATGGAAAGCTCCAAGAAACATTTTCTATGACTGGTAGGAAGTGTATAGTAAAACCGTTGTAAAACTGTTGCATATCTGATTAAAGAAGAGAATATGTAATTCTTTGAGTTGATGTAGTTCCTCAAAATATATTTAATTTGTTTAGCGTGTAACTTGATATATAGTTTGGTAAATTTAACAGCTTGTTTTTCTGTTAAGCTTACAGCAACTCGAATGTGGCAATGATAGGGCTGAGACTTTGTATAATAACTTATCATGCAAGTCTTTATCGACTTTGATAACGTGAGTAATCATTGGAATACTTAGCCTGTGCTCTGTTTTGTAATAAAGGACGCGATCTTCATTTTTTGTAAGTTTTTAGTCCGTAGGTGCTATAGATTAATCGATTGTTGAAAAATTGGTAGTCCAATCTGCATTCAAAAATTTAATCTTCTCATATTTTTCAAAAGCTCGTTTTATTTAATCTTTGACGTTTTTTATATAAATAAATTTAAAATTTCAGATGAAATTAAATTTTTGAGTTGGAATTTGATAGTCTTCGAGACATGAATAGTCACGAGATCGTTCTCTGATTTCTCCAAGTGGTTAGAAATGCCACATTTGAGGAAAGATCGAATCACGGTTTCTTTCATCGTTTCATTAGTCTTTCCCCAGGCGTACCGAACCCATTTATTAATAAGTATTCTTCTATCCATTGCCATCAACTTGCTTTCTACGTACAAATCTATGCTTTCATGAAGATGCTTCTCGAATTGTTCTCTGATGTAGCCTGTAATGGATTTATTAATGGAAACGTTAAGATATTGTATCATACGTGTAGTCCCAGGTGGGACGTTAATAAGTGTGGTTTCTTTTTTTCGTAGAGCAACATCAGCAAACAGAATCTTTCCAGTTGAGCCAGAGGTTTTCGGATTAACCGAAACGTCACCCCATTGTGTGTTTAACGAAAGAAAATCAATCACAAACTATAACGCATTTAAACATAAGATCAATGAGACATTTCTTACCTCTTTAGATGTAGTTCGTAGACCTAGTAAATATAGATAATAAATCTAAATTATTTTTTTCTTTTTTAACTCTGCTTCGGCCTAATCTGTTTTTGTGTGGGGACCACAATGGAAATATTGTTGTGAC
This sequence comes from Euphysa ruthae, assembly GCA_035046665.1. NCBI lineage: Eukaryota > Metazoa > Cnidaria > Hydrozoa > Anthoathecata > Corymorphidae > Euphysa > Euphysa ruthae. The sequence goes on along the minus strand of JAUZNK010076479.1, from coordinate 11,984 downwards.
AGACAGTTTTTGTACCTATCCTTGCCACCATTTGTTTTTATCTTAATGTTTTTTTTATTTTTTTTTCTGTTGTCTTCATAGCTAATGTACATTTGTTTATGGCAGAATAATTACTTACTTATTCATGCCATCATGATGTGTTCATTGCACCAGACATTCTGTTCGAAATTAGATATAACTCAATTTCAGCCTTAATACGCTTACCTTGTCCCCTAAAGATGATGGTGGGTGGTAGTGCACTACTGTCAGTGAATATTGTCAATAGCACACTTCATTGTTTTTATCGAGGCCTGAACTGCTTGTGGCACACCAAACTTCTTCAGCACCTTGTGAATGAGAATGTTATATTTAACGTTGGAAACCAAAAAATTGCAGAGACAATATTTCCAGATGGGTCCACGTAGAGGGTTTTTTGAGTACTTAGAATACCCATTTGCGTCTACGAAATTCGCTCAACCAAACAACCCGACCAATTTGAGCTAGCGTTGCATTACGCAATAAGTTTTGCTCAGAAACTCAGAGATAACATGGAAATAAATTTCCGCCAGAGGTAGAAGTCGAACTCGTAACCTTTCGCTCCGGAGTCAAACGTCCAACCACTGTGCCAACTCCACTTTGCTATTATAAGTTTTATTATTGTCTATAACAAATGGCAGCGGTGTTTGATCCATTTTTCCAAGGCCACGAAGTTCGTAATGTCCACGTATTCTCTCTCGTAAAAGTTTAGCATGAAATTGCTGGATTGACAGCTTCAATTCTGCAAGACACCATTGACTCTTGTGCGTTTTTATCCTCAATGACACTCATTTCCTTCTACAAAATCGGACAAACCAACTATCCGAATACTTGAATCCCTCTGCCATTTCTGGATAAAATTTATCCATGATCTTACGAGTACGAACTGAAAATCACCATCTTTTGACACTGCCCCCTTTATCGCGTAATTCTAAGAATTCATCATAAAGCTGTTTCTCCATCAAAGGATACTTTGCCTTTGTATAACTCTTGAATTTTGCTCTACATTTTAGCTTCAGAATGTTTTCTTCACCTTTTATCCAATTTCGAACTTGTTTACGATCAATGGGTAAGTTTTTTGCAGTCTTAATGATAATATTTCCATTTCCATGATGTCGTTGAATTACTGTTACTTTATTCTCTTTTGTGTAAGATTTCTTCTTCTGAAGAGATGCCATTCTTAAAATGAACTCCACAACACTTAATTGCAATAAACAAAACAAATACTTTTACTAAAAACATTCGAAAATCGAATGTTTATGAACACAAATATACTGTCCGTGAAGAGTTAACATACCAAAACAGATGTTAGGAACAGTGATAATGTCATAAAAGTTGTAGCGAGTGTTTATAAGAAAAAGAAGAAAGGCGCAGCTAAAACTTTGAATAAAGACAAGGTTGTAGAACGTGTACCAGAACCTCTGGCCAAGATATTTTTTCCAATGGTGAGCAACTGGAAGATCTTATTACTGACTGCAACAATTGACGGAGAGAAGAGCCGAGGATCTGAAGCCAATTGGGTTCCTGGTAGAGGAATCGAGCTCACATGCACATACTTTATTTACGCTGCAAAGTGTCATAAAAAATGTATAAGATTGAAACTTAAACAAGAAGAGAAAAAACTAATTTATCGGTAAAACCGATTTGTTTTTGTTTTTTGCTATTTTCGAAAAATGGGCTTATTTACGAGTGGACTTTTCCACGGATAGAAATAATTGGTTAGAAAAAGTATGTTTTTCTCTATAAGAGGACTTATCTACGGGTGGGCTTATCTGCTAAGGTTTACGGCAACTTAATCAAAACTTTAAATTTTATTAAAAAACAACAAATCTTGACCTTCTATTTTTTTCCTTCAAAAGCAAAACATCAGGCCTTATAAGAGTTTAAGTAGGACATGAAATTTCAACTTATCCTCCCTCGATATTTATGGTTGTCTGGCCGAGCAGATAAGGCATCGGTCTCCGGATCTTAGAGCTGTGGATTCGAACCCACCTCGGAACCACTAATTTTTTTAAGGTAATCTCAAATGGGAGCTCGAAGTACACCAGAACCAAACTCGTGCACCCTTCTGTAATAAATTAGTTCGAAAACTATTTGTTGGCCCCACGTTAAAAAAATTCTTGGGTAATACTTTGGTCCGAATCTGTTCTTCTAAAAGTTTATAATGCTATTGTCATAAATTGAGTTGACGATTTTGTTGAGAAAAATAAATACTGAAATCAACATCCAAAAAGGATTCTGGTTTGACATAAATTAAACCTATTAATGTTTTTGATGTTGTTGTTTATTGTTGTTTTTATTATTATATTTGCTAACATCCAACACCGTTTTTTGCTTCCAAGTTAGAGCTGTTTTACTTAAATTTATTCAAATATAATTAAAGAAATTTGTTCATTCTATTAAACATAAAAAAATATCATTATATTATCATTGCTTTACTTGTTACATGTATTTTGTGCTTCTACTGACAAAATATTTTCTTTCACTTGGGCGATATAAATTAAAATTAATTCAAAATCAATTAATAATGATACTGCAAACAAAATGTAAATCTTCAAAAAAATTCAACGGAAGAGAGAAAAAATTCAAATAAAATATAGATTAGTAATACATGTGCATGTGCAAAAGTCTTAGAGGATTAAAAATGCATCAAAGGGCTACTACGACTTTTCAGAACGGTTTGACAATATAGAAAGATAATGATTACAATTTCGACATTGACGGCATTGAACTACCAGAAACTAGCGATGGGGGCGAACCACTAAACAATAGGAAAATCGCTGATGTATATTTCTTACATTATTACTTGCTATATTACTTACTTTCTCCTCTGTTTTGATATTCGTTTTGATATTTTCCACTTCGACCATTGTTCTGCTTTGCATGCTATCCCAAACTACCTTTCCACACGTTATACTTTTCTGGCAACAATTTAACTTCCTTCCTCTATTGTACCTTGGTGCATACAAACGTGAAACTTCATTTTGTGGGTATAGCATTTTACATTTTAAACAAATTTAGCATACGTTATATTTCATGTATGGTGTTACATTGTCATCAATTTCATGAATTTACTATTCGCCCATTCAAGTTCTTCCTATTTAGGCAAACCAGTTCCATATCATAAAAGAGAAATTTTTTATGTATTTATTGTCTTTACTATATTGTTTTCATTTAATTTCAATTTTTTTCATTTAATTGTCTCGCTCTTCTCATATACCCTTGTTTGAATTTCTTTGATTTTTGTAAAGTTTCAAAATCCCAAGGTACCTATAGCCATCCTTCTCTACTTCCCTACTGGTCTAACCATTTAGCAGCACTGCACCATCTGTATTTCTTAATTGTCTCTTTTTTATAGTCGCTACACCATATTATTTTATCACAAAGTCTACTCCTATATGTTTACTGATAATTTGCACTGTCTAAGCCAAGCTATCACTTCATCAATTGAGCTATTGAGGCAAAAACAATCCAAAACAGCAATAGTAATTACATTATTCCATTTAATTCTGACAACCACAGATTGACGACAGGGTCCAAGGTGATCAATTGTGGAACACCTGCAGCAATTCATCTTCATCATTTATGGATCATGCCCTAACGAGAAAAACTTAAACAATTTCTTAGGCGGCGCTGAAAAATCTGGTAACTAGAAAATTTCTTCGATCTTTAGCTGACTGGATCAGATCGACTTGGAATCAGCAATGAGTTAGTACTTGTGAGACATTCACTCTTTCTAAGCAAACTAATGATGAATTTTCTCCACCTTTGAGAGTTCACGCTTCCCTATGGAGGATTTGTTAATTAAAGGATATCAGTTTCTTTTGACATCACATTTTCTAAGTAAGACCAGTGAAGTTCTCTGAACGAATAATAAAAATTAAAAGTCTGCTCAAAGAAGATATTTATTTATCGCTCTTCCATAATAATATTCAAAATCCTGAAATAGAATGAGATCTTAGTTGGATATTCCTTTGTCAAGTAACACACATTTATTTGAAAACACTGAAAATCTTAATTTATCAGCTGATATACGGGAGGTCATAACTCATATTTCTGGATATATTGCCAAAAAATTGCATAAAAAGATAATCAATAACTGCTTTGATATTATATGTGAGAAGGAATCTACTGACTTTGTTCATTATTTTCAGTATATAGAAATTATTTCTAGAGGCGGGTTAACAATTCTATCAATTAGGTTTAAGTTTTCCTGAAATGAAAAAATCTAAACTACAATCACGGAAAGCTGCAAAACATGTTCCATGCAACTCACCAAAGTCTTTACCTCTGTGGTATTGGTGAACCTAAAAATTGCTTGTTTAACCGATTTATCACAAATATCTTCTTTAATAACGAAAGAGAAATATTTGTGAACTCTGCAAGTGTAAAAAAAAACGTAGCTAGTTTTAAAAACAGGAAAGAGAGAAATAATGTTTTGAAATATCGACTATTGCTACAGACCGACATCATATAGAAAATATTTTACGCAACTATTTTGTTTTAGCCTATTAAAAATAACGCACCATAAAGTTTTTCTTAAAAAACTGGGCTGATTTTATTTCTCACCAGTTGTAAACCTTTACTCTCCTCTCATAATAGATTTAATAATCCTTCCAATTCAATTTTAAGTAAAAATTATATTAAAAGACTGCTATGTTTTCCGTATTATACATCACCTAATCGCTATATTTTCTGGTATATTAAACTTAATATATGCCTATTTTTAGTATAAATCTTAATTATAACTAAATCTACCGAAAAAAAAAAAACAATTTTTTTTTGTATTATATTAAATCTAGTCATTCCATAAACTGGCCTTCTATTATTCCCCAAAAGCAGAAAATCAGGCCAAATTTAAGAATGAAATGATATTTTGGAATATTTTTCTCTAAGGATTTCAGAAAACTGCTTAAACATAGATTTTTAATGATAATACGGTGTACTGTTTCTTTTGGTTCAAAAACTTTTTTGTAGTAGGATAAAAATCTATCATTAACTCTGATTTCAGTCATCTTTTTTTTTGTTGGCATAGTAAAACTGAACTCATAAGTCAAATATACACTTTTGAAAAATAAACACAAATTAAATATAATAACGATAATAATAAATACATGTAATAATAACTTTATATTATTAAACAGTTCAAATGACAAACAAACATTAAAGGTTTGCGAAAGCATGGCAAGCTTGTTGGCAAGCCAAAGTTAAAAATTTCATATGGTAATTGATGATAGAAGAAGAAAACTCCAGCAGATTAAAAAAAAAGAAAAAAAGAAAGCAAATTTACACTACCAGTGATTAATATACAATAGAGCTATTGTTAAACAGGAATAAATTCTCTGTCGACAGTATTAAAATTACTATTGATTAGGGTTTGATCTATTGGAAAAATGTTTATTTATATCTTATACGTATAGCGAAATAAAAAACATTGTTTTTATTTAAAAACATGTTTCAATTTGAAATGAATTTAAATTTATCTTAAATTTTCATAAAACAGTTTTGATTAAAGACACGAAATTAAATATTAAAACAATAGATGTTGAAGAATATTTGAATGGAATGCTTTTTAACGTTTATATAAAATTCTTTGTGGGCAGCATTGAAATTAATTTATATTTGGTTTTGATTTGGTAACTACCAAAAAATATATCATATGTATTGCTTCCATTAAATTATCCTCTACTGTTCAAATATTATTGATAAAGAAATGAAGGCGAGACAAACCATGAAAAAATAGGCAAGATTTTAGGCAAGAATTTTGGCACAAATATCGCCTCTAATTTCTCATTTTTTTTTTCAAATTTTCCGCGGAGTCAACAAAAAAACAAAACTTCCTTAGAGAATATTTCGCGTTATTGCCAAATGAGCTCCAGCATTCGCAAAACAGGCAGGTGTTGACACAAAAATTGTTTGTCACAACAAAATTTTATTGTGATCTTTTTATCTAGCTATCACAGACACACAGAATGAAAAAAATTGACATTTTTTTTGTGTGACAAAAATTCTCAAAATGGGCTGTGAAGAATTCCCCCAAATTTTCTTCCTTTGAGATATGTTATAGCCTATACACCAGGTCTTTGTTTTATCTCCAAATTTCTTTGGAATAACTCTTTGATTTTATATATAAATCTAATATAGTTTTTAAATTGTTTTCAATAATTATTCTTTATAGGAAAAGTAGTTAAAATTTGTAAAGTCTTATGAAATATTCGCTTCGTTTTGATAGAAACTTGACGAAGTTCAAAAATATTTTTACAAAAAGGATTCAAACACAGACTTATCACTACGAATTAATATTCCAGTAAACACTTTGGTGAAATAGGCATAAAAATTATTGGGTTCTTTGCAGCTATCTTTGTGTTTTGCTTATTTTCGCTTTGATTTTTTTTTAATGGTCACATGCTCACTTGACGACAGGCACAGCATCAGAGTCGCGTGCTCCAAAAGGTAAACAAGAAGAGCTCTGTTAATGTGTTAAATCAAATAAAAAGAAAAAGGAAATACAGGTTTCTGTTGAGGGAGGAATGGTTTATGTAGGTCATTTAGGTTAATTGCCACTGGTAAAAATTTCTACAACCAAATTAGCGTCTATCTATATTCATCTACGCCAAAAATATTCAAGAGCAAAAAATGAATAAGTTCAAAGCATATTGATTATTGTTTGAAGAAGAAAAATATATAAATATATCACAAGGGTTATACATGCTATGTTGATATTATGTTATGTTAATAAAGTTATTATCCTATTTGTGCTGATGATATAATTTAGTAAAAAATCCATATGTTTGCTTTTCACCACGCCAGTTTTGCTTTTAATTTGAATTTTTTAGAAAGGTTTTATTTTTATAGGCAGTTTGTGAGCAAATAACGGTTGAAAAATTCTTTGAAATAACAAATTATTGAAAATATCAAAATATATTGGGAAATAAGATATAAAAGTAAAATTAACCTGCCTATTATGTATAAGTCTTTTCTTCTCACAATAAAGTAGCCAATGGAATGTTTTTTGGTAATCCATCTAATGTTTTATGCAATGCATACTGACTGAATTTAGTTGGTAACTTTTGTTTTTGGGAAATCATTGAAGAATGGTTTCTATATCCAAAGGATAGTTTTTCCTTTTTATTTATTTTTACTCAAAACTCCAATGAGCGTGAGTCGAAAGTTTTGCAATATCAGTATTATTCTATGAAATTTCTTGATTGCACAGTTTGTTTTGAGAAATATCTATAAGTTTTGTTAAGTTGGATAACTTATTAATTCAGCGTGATGTAAGAATGAAACCCATTTGTGATATAAAACTCACCTGAAATTGTTAAAAAATACTAATACTTGATTAGATATCTCTTACTAAAGTTGGTGCAAGGTTTATGAATGAAAATGATATACCTATTGGCAGTATAGTCTCCTTGCAGTTTACAGTTGTAATGGCTAATGCAACCAAGCTACAAATGCAGTGTGCAATAGAAAAAACTACATGAAAGGGTATAGTGAAACGATAAGAGACATATTAAAATTCAAAATGGTAACTATTTTGAGCATTGTAACCTTGAACTCTGACAGATAATATACTTATTTGTGGAGGCATAGTGCAGGAATCAGTAGAGGAATATATTTTGAAGTTTTAACGGAGGAGCTTGATTTAGGTTGATCTGAAATATTTATTGACTTGAATAATTTGCAGGAATATTACCGTTGAATACTTTCCTGATTACCCTTTTCAGCCTCCAGAATATCGTTTTTACATAAAATTTTTATCAAAATTCTAAAATCTGTTTATGTTAGTAAATTTTTTCATTAAAATTTGTTAGCTAGTGTTTTTTGATTTAACAGAAGTAATAATATTGAGTTTTCTTACTTATAATGGAATTGTTAACACTTCTGCCTGCCACCTTATTGCTCTTGTCTACATTATATTGTTATGACTGTTAAAACAATTTAATATTTATATTATTGAAATAGGTAGAAAAGAAAAAGATTATATAATGACATCCCCAGTATCCCACACAAATGACAACTCAAACTACCTTAATGGTATAAAAACCAAAGTGATATAACAGAATTTTTCATGGTCTTGCTGGTAATGAAATCCGGTATTACACCAAAATTATAAATATTGTCATATAAACATGCTATTCTATCACCTTATAGGTGGGGTATAATATGAAATGGTATCTGAAAATGTTGACAGCTTTAAAGTCATATCCCTTGGAAATTCTCAATCTGGAAAATCATGCTTGATTAAAAGGTTTTGCGAAAAGAGATTTGTCAGTAAATACTTACCAACTGTTGGAGTCGACTTTGGAGTAACCAAGATAAATGTGGATAATCACGAGCTTAAGATAAACCTCTTTGACTTGTCTGGACATGATGCTTTTTTAGAGGTATGGTTAATGAAATAGTTTATATAAATTAAGAAAATTAAGAAACTAAGGTGTTTTATTACTTGTAAAATACGTATAGATAAAATTTATAAAGTGTAATGATGGCAAGCCTTTTTAAAAACAATATTTGACAGCAAAGCATAGGATATCAAGTGAAAAATCATGTGATTTCCAATAAGGTCTCATCTGTCTCAACAGCTGCTACGGTTTAATAGATATGACTGTTTCAAATTCCAAATTTCATCAATTTTCCTGTCAAAATCTTTTGAAATTTTTGACATGAAAGTGGGGACAGAAGTGAGTGCCAGAAGGTAAATTTTAACCTATCACATTGTAACTTGACCCATTCTTATCCTCGATTTTCAAATGAAAAAATGCTGTGAAATCGAAGAACCTTTAAAGTAAGAGAGACATTAACAAAACTATTTCTGTGTATAAGATTATAAGAACTTTAAGTTTACAGGAATGTTATCTTTTTGTATATATATTTTAAAAATATTTTCCTGTCATCTTTTTTCTTTAATTTATTTATTTATTGTGATATTCGTATTATGTTATGTTCTTAGTGTTTCTGCGATGTTGCCCTATTGCTCTTTTGAAAGCCTTTCGTAGTGAAGTTTTTGTGTCAACAAGAAGTACTGTTGGATCTTTTGTCACAAATATTAATTAGAAGGACAAAGGCCGTATTAGCACATGCTGCAGTCTTATAAATGGGATTAAAATTTGATTTTAATTTGCATACAGAACATGCAAAGTATTGTTATTTTCATTATAAGTCTCGTAGTTTCAAATTCCACTTTCTGATGAGTATAAATTGTGAATTGCATTTCATTGGAATTAGGTATTAATTTTCACTTTAAAGCATTTATTTTTATGAAATATTGTAATATATAGCTAGATGAATTTTAGATACTGTTATGTTTGTTGTACCCACATAAGCTTGGTGAGCCTGGATAAATTTTTGTTTACAGGTTGTCGTATCGAATTGGATTTATTGGTTCATTAGCAATAATGCACCTTAATTTTGTTATTATATTATATGTATCACTGTAGTTTTTCCTTAAAACCTTATTTCCCAAATATTTTCTTCAAAAAGTTATTTTTAAAGATTTTCTGTATAATTACATTTCCTCTAATTGCCAAAATGGCCAAATAAGGTCATTTGTTCCTAATCCCCCATTTTAAGTATTTAAAAATTTTTTGTTATTATTAAAAGATTTATGTACTTTCAAATTTCACATTTATTAAATGATTTTACAGTTCTTGAAGATTAACATAACTAATATTATTGCAAAAACCCTTTTTTGATCCAAAATGCTCAAGTAATGTAATTTGGTCCCAATCTCTCATTTGAATTTTTTTTTTAGATTTTCTATTATTAAAAGATTTGCTCTCAAATTCCGTAGTTATTAAGCTATTGTGCAGTTCTCAAAAATTAATATAACTGATATTATTGCATATTAAACCGTTTTTAGCCCAAATTGGTAATTTGGTTCCAGACCATTGCATATTTCAAGTCTTTCTTAAAGTAAAAGTTATTTTTTAATACATTTTTTTAGTTTTATTGGCAATATTTTTAAGTTTAAAAAAACAAAAATCTGAAAATGATCATGCATGTTTGCTAATACCTTTTTCCGCTGATGTATCATGATATTTTTCAAATTGAATACTATCAGTTAACCTTGCAAATAGGTTGGTTACACAGTTTGGCTTTTTTATAAGTAGTATTCTACCATTTTCAAAAATATGATTATGAAAATCTTTAACGTTTCTTCACTGTAATTTTAAAAATTGACATTAAAATCACCTAAAGCGTCTTGTTTTCCTTGTTAGATTTAGAAAGATTTTTTTTCAATGTGTCACTTAAGTATTTGGTTTCTCTTGATGGAGGTCTGTGACAAAATATATTAAAATATATATTTCAAAATATCTCTAAATTATTTATTGTTGATTTCATTAGCCATTAATACTTTACACGTTTTAATAGAAGAGAGGTGATAATTGCCTTCTCCATTTTTTGATTTTCTTTCATGATGAATGGCCTTAAAATTTGAAAGATGAAATCCGGAGTTTTATATCATCACTGCACCAAATTTGAGTCAGGCAAATGACGTCAAAGCAAATGTCAATAAGTTTTTCAAATCTTAAAAAAATTTTTTCTTACTCCTTTTAAGTTCAATCATAGACTGGTTACTCTCATTGTCATTTTCTTGAGCAAAGTTAAAAATCTAACTTTAATTATAATACTTTGTGTCATTGTACTTTTGGAAAGAGATTTCATTAAAATATTAGGGTCTCTATTATCATCAAAGAGTGATTTGTGATTAAAAAACGGATTTATACTGATTTTTTCAAAATCATTTATAAGCGAATTTATTCCAAAATTGTTTAAAAAATTGAATTTTTAAAATTACAAATTACAAAATGGAAGAACAAAGAAGTTTAAGTTTTGTATCTGCTGCAAAGAATTTTTGCTTGTTGAAAGAGTTCTTTTTTTTTCTCAGTGTAACATCCGGAAATTCTTCATTTATAGAATTCCCTTCTTCCTATAAGCGTTTCTCAAAAAATTTTGCGGAGCAAAGTTTTAGTCTTTAAAGTAAAAAATTTTCACAGTATGTTTTTCGTTTTTTGATTCATCGTTTTTTAAAAATTTCCCATTTCGGTGAGCATGTTTGTTGACAATATCTTTTTTGATAGCAGAAGAATATTTAAAAATTTTCCTAATTTTGCACTCACTAACCTCCCATGATTCAACCTATATTTGTTTGTAAGGTTGTTTATCAGATTTATATTTATTTATGGAAATTTTTTTGAGAGTTTTGAGAATATTTTCTATCTTAAGATTTTCCCTTGTCTGTTGACAACGAGCAGGTTTTAATCCACCATACAGACAATACTATATATAATATATATATTTCAGAACTGTATTAACAGGATCAGAACAGGATCAGTTAAGTAGAGCAAAAGTTTTGCGAGCAGTAGCGTCAGATCTAGATGTGAGGTTGACAAGGTTAACTAAGAACATTACGAGGTACATCAGCTACATCAGCAGTAACAAAACGTTGAACGTGCCTTGTTCAATGAAATAAAATAAAACAAACCTTTTTTTCACATTTTTTGGACATTTACAGAATACATAGATTTTAGACTTTACGCAAATTTTTTTTATTTTATGAGATTAGATAGGTAACATGGCAATTTTTAAAAAAATGTCTGAAATACTAATTTAGAAATAACAGTTTTTGTTTTTGACTAAAATTTTTTTTATGCTGGACTTGATCTGTAATTTAAAGTTTGCAGCTTATATTCTTTTTAAACCTCTCCAATATCAGTTTTTAAAGAAAATTTTATTATTCATAATACTTTGGTACTTGGGTTTTAATAATATACAGAATTTTATCCGAAAAATGCGCCTTTATTAAGTTTTTGCTGACTATGCAAAAATATTTTTCCTCTATGAAAAAAATCTTGAGATTCAAAACATCATAATTATATTATACAGGCAAACCATTGTATTAATATCAGGTGTTTTTCTGATATAAAAAGATTACTTCTTTTATAACAAAAATGTAAGAAAGA
>JAUZNK010076468.1:0-13568 GCA_035046665.1 Euphysa ruthae | reverse complement strand
TTCTTATTATTTTATCCTCTGATCATAATTTAGATTCGATGTTATAATTTTTAACAAATATTTATCAGAAGAATTCCGTAGATCAGTTTTATATCAATACATAGTTTATCGGAATATTTGTCGAAAGTTTTGATTTCAAAACGCGGCATCTTAGATATTAGAAAATTTTGTAGGTGTTATAAGACAGAGCAAAGTTAAAACACAGTATTATAAAATTCTGTTTTATTAAAAACGGGTCATAACAGCGCGTGTGATACTTGCTCGTGTAATCATGATGCTTTTGTACATTTTTTTGGAAATTAACTTAAATTAGTTTATAAAGATGTTGGCAATAAGTATATAATAACACCGATAACCAAGTTTTTAATAAATTATCAAGAAAGTATTTTTGTTATTAGTGGGTTCACTTCTTTTCAAACTTAAAAGAGTGGCCGCGTGCTACTTTATACATGAATAATTTTCAGTAAAAGCCGTAAACTAAGTTAATTTTCAGCAAAAACCAATCACCATTAGGCTTTTTAGTCCAATACATGTATTTAGTTATAACTGGTGAATCCTAGGCTATCTTGTTTTCTCGGAAATACAATAAAGTTATTTTAGTCTTCTTAAGGAATTACTGGAATTTTAATCTTGCTGAGAGCCCGACAGACAGACTAGGAAAACATGTCTTGATTATATCTCATAACAATAGCTGCTGGCCTGAAAAAGTCATTCAAAATAATTCTGTTTTGTGATTTAGGGTGCTTTTTTATCTTATTTGATATGGGATCATAACGTTTTTCTTTTATTAAATATACTTTGGAAATTAAAAAATTTTATAATTTAAAGATGTTTTGAAAAATGACTTATTTCATATTTCATTCAAATTTTACCCCTTGAATTGATAATCACAACTTGGTTTGGGTTGAGGTGATTTACCCTAAATAAATCTTTTTTTTAAAGAACATAATTTTAAATTTGAAATGATATGCTAGTAAGAAATATATTCATAGCTATTTAATAAAAAGCATGAAGATATTCGTGAAAAACATTCACCGTAAAAAATAAGAAAAGCAAAGCGAAAAATCATGTCTTCACATAAAAATATTTATTTTTGGCGAAATTTCGGGAGACAACCTGCTATCGTCTTCTCGCAAAATGCATCTAAAATCCTAGCGTTTATGTAGGTTAGTAGTAGGCTCGCAATTCCAGAAGTATGGTCGGTATTAATATGATTGTAGAGGACGATTATGAGCTTGAAAGTAAATACTCGTATATTTATGCTGCGGACTTTAGAGTACAATGTATTTTTTCGTACTACAGGAAAGTAAATTTCGAAAAGAGTTTTTGAGATGTGGTTAATATCATTAGGTTCATTTAAAAAAGGAATAGACTCTTTAAATTCAAGTGAGAAAGTATTTTTTCGTTGTCGATTATAGATTTATTTCTGAGTTGAAAGCATGGTCTTTTTCCCTGCAATTTTGCGATATTTCGTTTATAGTGCCGGCATTTTCAACTGCGCTCTAAAGTTCTTCTATGTGTTTCTTATGTTTGGCTTCAGCTATCTCCTATAAATACTGATGGGCAATATTTACATAATATGCGATAGACGATTTTGCTTTTATCATTCCGTGAAGTACTAAACCTAGATGTTGATATGATGATGTTGATATTCGATTTAAAGTTTGCTAGAGTCAGTAATTTGCACGAGAAAATGAGTTGATAACGATTTCATTTACGATTTTGGAGTGGTTAAATTGAGATATTGATCAGTTTGTGTAAGTTTACGATAAACTTTGACTAAAAGTAATTTGTCGACTTGGAGTGTTATAGTCGTGTTGAGGAATGCAATAAAGTGTTTAATATTTCGAAAACAGGGTTGAAAATAAGTACGTTTTATGAATGTAAATAAGTCGTCTACAAATCGTTTCCAGACTTTGGGCTGGTGTGATATGGCAATACTAGCTTATTCATCATCAAATGCATAAACCTTAAAATTCAAGAGCAACCGATTCAACAACTAAAACAGATCCGTCAGTACGATAGACATCTCGCACATTCAAAATCTTAGCAAAACTTTAAAACGTATTCCATAATATTTGAACAACTTTTTGATCGCGAAAATCAAAGTTTAACAAAGCTCTCTTATTGCTCGTCGACATCATTCTAGTCTAAAAATATAACTTCTCCACACAAAAAAAAAAAAATAAAATAAATAAAAATAATACAGAGGCTAAAAATCGTAATTTACTGTCACAAATATATGCTTATTGGGTTATAAAATGTATAGTTTTGAAAATTATTATCATAAAAAACCTTAATTTGTATTTGAAATGGGTTTTTTTCTCGAAACTTAATTGTTTTAATATTAATTTAACTAACAATTTGGTCAAAAATATCAAATATTAAAATGCTTTCATTATAAATTCCCTAAATATTAATAAATTTAGAATGTATTTCATTTCAAATATTATTATTTTCTAAATTTGAATATTAATAAGCAAGATGAGCAGTTTCTCAGTTTAATAATTCCTGTTGTATTGAAGTTTCGAAATTATATGAATCTAGGGGTGTTATTTTATGAATGTGACGAGATTTCGGTATGGCGTTTATTTTATCCCAGCAATTCACTTCCAATCCGTTTCGAAGTTTCACTAATTCATGGAAACTTAGCGATAATTTATTATTTATGGCATTATTATGGTTTAAAAACGATTCCTCAGGTTTTTAATGCAAAACATTGTCATATAAGTCTACCATCAAATTAGAATTAAAATCGTCAGTAAGTATTTATTCAATAATACCGTTTGAGAATTATTATTATTGTTTTTATTGCTTAATCCCTAGAGAGCTGAAATATATAAAGTAAATGATAGCTATGAAATGTAAAAGCTTACGTCTGAAGCGGCGATTTTAACATAAAGTAATTTACAACATCAAATAATTACCTGGTACCAAGTGAAAGAAAATCCTCCTCTTCCTGGAGCTATGAATTTAAATAAAAAAAACTTTCCTTCTTGGAATATCACTAAATTAAGAAGAAAAAAATATGACTGGTATTAGAGTTCTATCAGAGCAATTTGGTTCCTGGGGTAAAAATTATATCTAGAAATTTGATTAAACAATGCATATATATATATATATATGTATATATTTATATATAAATTTTTTTTTTTAGTAACTTCAATCATGAACTTCAAGCTTTACCTTTCTACACTATGCATCGTGTTTTCTATTTCATCTATTCAAATGTCAAGTGAAAATAGACAACTTGTGAAAACCGTAGCTATGTACACTAATGATGACAATGGCAGACATAACAGATTATTAGATTCAACGCAGTTTGGTTCAAAAGTTAATTTCGATCTTCATGACTTTAAACGAGAAGAAGCTAATGAGGATTTGCATGCTAATGAAGAGGATGTTAAGTCAAAACGGTCAATGTTAGGTCAATTCAAAAAAGCAACCAAATGTAAGTATTTTCTAAACAAGTCTGTACATTTCCCATCTGTATGGTTGAAAAAATTCCTTGAAGTATATGTAGATAATATTACGGAACCATGTAAAAAAAATGGAATTTTAAAAGAATTTAAAAAAGAAACGGGAAAACAAAACCCTTTTACACAATTCTTCCTGATGCATCCTAGTTTAGTCCTAGTTTACACCAAAAACAGCCTCGGGAGCAAACTAGAACCTTGGATAAAAATAAAATCATCTATCATTAATTTCTTGAAAAAGTGATATTCGAATGAATGAGACATTAGATCATAATTCCAAAACTAATTTAGATTTTATTTCAATAATGATTTTTATTTTCCACTTGTCACGCTTTTAATTATTAATTAAAAGAACATTGATTTCTGACAGAAAACACACGCAAAAAGTTAATAACAATAAAAAAAATGATATTTGTCTCGTATAGCAATGGTCAGACAAAAATTTTAACTGTTAATAATAAAGAAAATTTCTATATTAGAGTTTTTAATATTTTAACGCTTTAAATGGGAGCTATCGCCAATAATGTCGATGAAAACGGGGCTAAAATTAAATGAAATTTTACATTTTCGCTAAGATGCCAGCTCACAGGTGTGTTATTAGACTGAAAGCTAACTGTAATCAACAATATGACTGACTTTAATTGAATCTACTATATGTAAGACCAGATGATTTTATCGAATAAGCATTTTTGGAAAACTGAATGATTCTGATAGGTTATAGTGCCATTTATGTTTAATTACCCATGATAGATTACACAGATTGATTACTTGGAGATATACTTAAATGATGCTTAACAAGTCTTAAAAGATTTTAGAAGCCATTGTTATGAAAATTAATTTACTTGTTTTGGTCTTTAATATCAAAATTTATCTAAAATGCACAATCAATAGTTTAGACACGTGAACTGTGCAATGGAGCAACTTTACGGTAAGGCATGAAAATAATTTTTTGTAGAGAAGTTAGTTTTAATCAGAAAATATGAAAGAGGCCTAGATGTAATTTATAACACCAAAAGGAACTTCTAATCAAATTAATAAGATTTATAAAGACTTAAATGAATTTTTGTTAAACTCGGGAACAACGCAGATTTTTAATGATCACAAAACTTCTTCATCCATACGAAACACACAGAAATTAACCTTTAAGCGTTATTGATGTGACTGTAAGGTTTTGCAGCCTAATGTAAAAAAATCCTGATTGTATCAATTTCTGATAAAATTTGGAGCAAAGTGAATTTAAAATTTTGCATTGTTAGATTCGTAAAAGTGCTACGAATCGTGTGACCTTTTTTAGGGGTCATATTTAAAACGATGCTTAATAGGTCAAAGATATTAATTACAAAGTTAAGAATTATGTTTACATGGTCTCAATGTTTTTCCTTTTTATTTTCAGGCGTGCCTTTAAAAAAGGCATATCTTAAAAGTCTAGACTTATACACACGAGCTATTGAAGTAGCCATTGAAACAAAGGTAAGACATGATATCGCGAGAGGAAATGCCAATATAGCAAGAACATGGTTCACCAAAGCTTTGGGAGAGCATAATAATTGTTTGAATAATCCTCACCGAGTACCATACAAAGTTTTATAAACTTTATTATATAGATATTTATAAATCCAATTTATTCTTTTGGCTTCTAGTGGTGTGAGTTGTTATTCTTATGGTGTATTAAACAATAATTAATTTCTAGCAATGCAAGAAAAAAGCGTTTTTTATCCACCTTTTTCTAATTAGTTACACCTTATTTTTTCTTAGAAAGATAAATCGTTGTAAAGGAATCTAAGGGGCTTGACCTCGAGAAAATTATGTCAGACTCTAAGTGCAAGAATAAATAAACTACAGATTAACGGTTGTTCTGATATTGTTCTGCAAGTTTGTTCTATGTTTTCAAGTTTTTCGTTTTCAAGTGTTTCGTTTTTTCGTTAAAATTTTCAATTGTAACTAGCCTGATGATAGGAGCAGCATGACTTCTGGAACGTCGCTCAATTAAAAAAAGAAAAAAATTGATAACTCATGACATGCGTTTTATCTCTTTAATAATTTTTCGTTAGAGTTTATATTAATTTTACAATATCTGATTGCGGATAGGTTCTAGAATACCCCGCCACTTTTTTTACATCCAGTGACATATGTTTTACATTCTGTGACATAGGTTCAGGGTACGGCTATACTATTACCTTACATCCAGTGACGTAGATTTAGGGTACGGTTACACTATACGCAAAAAAGTGGCGGGGTATTCTAGAATCGCTCCATAACTGCTTGTCATATTTTCTATCAAGTTTTTCTTATACATACCATAGTGATGATAAAGTGTGTGTCAATTTTAGAAGTTTTTTATCACCTAAAAATTTAGCCGTATGTCTAATAGTTAGTCTCTGTCTCAAATAACTTATGTTATATAGAAAGAATTAAATAAACTGTTATAAATAAACTGCAAAAATTAAATTGCTTATTTTAAGTAAATACTTTATTTAAGTAAATGAAAACATTTTAAAAATTTGAAAAATTCACTTAAATTTATTTGTGTTTTGATTATTAAGTGGATAAAATATCTGAGTAAAACGAATTTGTTTGAAGTAAATATGACTTGATAGTAACTTAGTTAAAGTGACATTTGCTTAAAAATAATGTTAATTTAAATAAAATCAACTTTTTTTTTTAAATTTGGAATTTAAAAAATGTTTTGAAGTAAATTTAAAAAAATAATTTTTTGAAAAACATTCTTAGATATAGGAAGTGAAAAAAAAAAAAAAAAAAAAAATTAAAACAGATTTTACTTAACTAATTAATTTTTGCAAAAAAATATAAATCCACACAAGTAAAAATAAACACTTTATGGCTTTTATTTTACGTTTGGTGGACATATTTTCATAATATCATAATTTAGTAAAATTTTGCTTTTTGCTCAATCAAATCAGATAAGTCATACTTTTTTGGTACATAACATGAACTGTCTTTTGACTTGACAACGTGATATGCATTGTAATCTAACAGAGTTGCATGTAGATACATTTGATGAGGACAGTCGTTCGTCTGTGCTTTATAAAACATGAAAGAACTATCCATTTTAATGGTTTATATAGTGGCTCATTTAAAAAATTAACTTCCTCAATTATTTTTTTTTTCTAGATATTATATTGTATGTTTGAAAAATTTATATATGTTTGAAGCATTTAGAATGTATTTAACTAATATAAATAATAACAAACTGCGGACTAAAAAATATAATTAAAACCTGGTATAAATTTTTAATTATATATATATATATATATGTATGGTTTTTAAATTTTGTTTATTTTAAGCAAAACGTCATGAGCTTTTGGTGCTGTGATGACACATTTTCTATATAACAAACCTACTTTCATTTTCATTTTGACCACGTGTCAAACACTAAATACCACTATCTGGGGCAACATTTTCAGTGCTTTGGCAATATCAACTAAATTTGATGGTTTACATTTACTGCATACAGGTTTATAATGGTTTTAAGGTGAAGCGATAAGTGAGCGTTTCTTTTTTCCTTGCTCTGCAAATTTTCCACAATTAAAATGAAACTCACAAATAGGGACTGGGACAATGCTGTTTCTAAAAGAAAGCCGCTCATTGGCTTTACTTTTACATGCTGGATTTTTCAACCATATTCTCACAGCTGTTTCAACACGATAAATTGCTGCTGCAACGTGATTACATGTTTGGCTCATTCCGGCAATACATGTACAATGATATGCACGCATTCTTTCGCTGTTTTTTCAATACATAACCAAAGTTTATGAAACGGAATATTAATTGCTTGGGAATGTCGACACTTACTTTTCATTAAACAAAAATTACTACCAGAAGATTGTGATAATATAATGGCTGAAGCCACCGAGAGCCATAGTAGCAGAAAGCTTTTCAGTTTTATAGTTTTAAAAATGTAGGAACCTTTAAATTTAGAAGAATTTTAGTGTTCCTTGGGTTCTAATTAAAAGTTTTAACGCTGCACTGTAATAACATTAACTGCCAAAACACAATCAAAGATAAGTAAAAAACACCGACAATCAACTTCTTAAAACTAGTTAACCCACCTGTTGTTGTAAATGCTGTAAAAATGAATAATTTGATAATATTAATGATTTAAAGGGAACAAAAAATGTCACTGCAAATATTATTAGACAAAAAAATCGAAGAATGTTGTCTCGTCAAAAAAAGTTCATCACCTCAAACCTAGCAAAGTAAACCAAATTACTCGTTATCGTGTCGTTGGCATGGAGATATTAAAGATTGTAATTGAAGAACTTAGGTGTCCATTTTGTTTTCGTCAAAATTTAAATTTCACAAAAATATATCTGAAAAAAAGTTATAATATACCACTTGGCACAGTTGCTAAACTAAAGCCAATATAATTAGAACTAAGCAAAAGTAAAGTTTTGCCTACGCTTTTTCATTGGGTGACTCAAAATTAAAATAAGAGCTCTAACGCAATGATCTGTGAGCGAGTTCCTAAGTCAAAATTTGTTTCATTGGCTCATTTACGGTACCCATGATTCTATTTATAATTTTGATATCGGAAGAAAAAACTAGTATCCTTATCTATTAAAAGACATTAAAAGTCATAAAAGAGATACCTGAAAATTACACAACACAAAGATTTAGTTAAAAAAAAACGCGAATTTCAATTTCAAATCACGAATTTAGCGAAAAAAATTATTCAACGAAAAAAATTGCGCGATAAGCACTTCCAAAAATAACGTAAAAACGAGGAAAAATGAAGGGAAAATATTCGAACCTGGTGGTTGTTAAGGAATTGCATGTTGTATCTATTGTTGACTATTGGTTGTTTTTTTTTATAGCTTTGTTAAATAAAACACAGCTTTCATAACTAAAAACACTTTTTCCCTGAAATCAGGTTGTTTTTTTGGGCTTTTCTCAAAACAAAGTTTTTCACCACTTTTTCATCATATAAGGTTGCAAAAAGTCACCACTTTTTCATCATATAAGGTTGCAAAAAATCACCACTTTTTCATCATATAAGGGTGCAAAAAAATCACCACATTTTCATCATATAAGGTTGCAAAAAATGACCAGACAAAAGATCGAATAAAAAATCTAAAAAAAAAAATAATAAAAAAATCAATGTATTTACGTGAAACTGTCTTTTCGTGCAATGTTTTCTGGGTGGATGACTTCAAGTCTACCTTTATACTAGCGACATCGTGGTTCGGGTCAACCAACATTGATTCAGTGATACAAGTTGTAAAATAATTTTGAAACTCTCTATGCTCTCTTTTTCACCACTCCGTTAATAGTTAGGTCTAATGGCTGTAGCAGGTGGATCATTTAAGCACTTGCAAATATTTAACGTTCAAGTTATCAAGCTTTAAACTTAGCAGTCTCTGTTAATTGAGCCTTGAAGGCATCCCAAATAAGACAAGCTTACTGATCCTCAAGGAGTTTTAATTTTTTTTCTATCTTGGAAATATATAGTGATATGATATGTTTTAATAACCGCAAGGTTTTTTCTGAATTACTCCAGTGTGATTTGTTAAAACCTAGCAAATAACCTTCAGAAAACTCAACAGCTGGTAGTAAGCGGGTTGTTTTCCCTGTATAATTTATTTGGAAAGGTATTATATCTCCACTTAGAATTTCGGCTAATTTCATTGCGATACCACGCTTATCATCGGCAACTTGCCCTTTGCATCATATTTAGAATCCTTCTCTGCCATAGTTACAGTGGAAGTGGGTACGTATTTAGATGGAGTCTGGTCGACATTAATAATCAACCTATCAGGGTTGTTGTAGTTGTTCACTAAAGTACAGATATCATTTAAAAACAATCTTTGTATTTCTATCCACAATGGTTCAGTAACAATTTTTTTTGAAGTGGCTACGTTTCACTTGGCAAAATTCCTTCTCATATACAAGTAACTGAGCCAACCATCAGTCACTAAAAAATCTAACAGACCCCCGTATTTCTGAAAATTATCTTGATAAGACCCATTAAAGAGTGTACCTCCAGCTTTTCTTTGTCCAATCAGAAATGTTCTGACCTTAATGTCCAATTCTTCAGGTAGAAGTATTGGCCTTCCACATTTACTTTATATCACGGCTTCTTCAATTGCTACATTACGTTTGTTATCAGCTCAGAATTTTTTTAACCACCTACAAATCGTACCCTCCTTAATGGCATGGAAATCTTTGCTATAACGCCTTACTGTATTTGCTACATTCTAATTATTAGCGTACTTTGTCATCTTTAATTTATCTTCTTCCTTGTAAGTGTACCTTTTATCTATAGTCGCAGTATTGGATCGAAAATACTATGGTATTCTTTTAGATGAAACACCAGAGCTTTTGAGAGATAGAAGGATAACGTTATTTTCTTCCGGAGTTTAAGTTTTACTTGCAGTAAAATACTTAAAATTCGACATGTTTTCTTAATTTTTTTTTTTAAATTAAGCTGAGTAGAAGTGTAAATGTGTTGTCTGAAATATTTTGATCTTCTGAAAATATTCAAAAACATTCGAAATTCTAAAATCAATGTCTGAAATTATTCGACTGCATCTACTTCCATTTTAATTATGTCTGGAGTTGTGAAACAGTCCAAGAAAAATTACTTATACAGACATGAAGGAAGGAAGGAACGTGAAAATTCTTTAAAGAATTTCTATTGAATTGTAAACTTCGATAAGATCACGTATGATTTCTTCAATGGCTTACGTGGGCACCACGAGTATTGAAAATTTTGGAAGCCGTGTGTTGGTCGAATAATAACTTTTGGACCAGAAAAAAATAAAAAATACGATAAGCACGCTGTTTCTGGTTCTGCAAGGATACCTGGCAAAATCGGTCGAGAAGTGGTTGGACATTTCCCACGGGAACTGATTCAATACATCTGGTATGCGCTCATGGATAGATTGTTTTCAGGAAAAGGTAAGGCGGATTAGAAATTTCAATCAAAGTGGGCGTGAGCTGTCAAATGGTAAGTCAAAGGCAATATTAAAGAAAAAAAGTAGAAAACATAGGTTACCCTAGTAATGAACTGGGTTATTTTGATGACTCGAAGATATTAAAAGGATTTTAGGAGACAATACAGATGACACTAACAAAGATGAAGCGCTATGTGGTGCAACGGAATCTGATGGCAAAATCTCTGGTCAAACCAAGTGAAAAACATTTTTCAGTAGATTTTTTGATTTTGTTAAAAAATTCTAAATATTATAGCGATAAAATTAACGCCTTATGATATTACACTCTTATGAAGTTAACGCGTTAGAAAATTAAGGTATATAAAATTATCACGCATTTTAAAAACGTGTTAATTTTCTAGTGCATTAATTTCCTAGAATAAGATATTTACTGGTAGCGTAAGAAAACTTATTGTTTGTTGAATTCCGTGGCAGTTTTCTTCTAACAAAAATTACGATATATCATTATTAACTTTGGCTTTTCAACGAGTTTGCCATTCTTTCGCCATAAAAATATGCTTTCGCAAACCTTTATATATCGATATATTATTGATATATTGACACCTGTCCTTTTAAGTGTTGTAAGAAAAACAGAACAGGGCAAATCAATCTGTTATATTTCTATTTACTCATTGTTTTAAAACACTACTAAATTTGACTTTCTTCGCCAGCAGCATGATGGTGACGAAATATTTTTACGTAATAAAATCTTTGAAGATTAAGGATTGTATCATTTTCGAGGTGGATTGTGACTTTACGGCGTCAACACATCCATCATATCCCAGTCTATATACTATACACGAAATAATTTATTTACATACATAGGTTAAAATAAAATGATTATCAGCAATGCTAAAAGCACTATTGTTATGTGATTAAGTAAATTAAAACGTATATCTTTCGAAGTATTTCCTGCGTTGTATATTAGATGACTATTTTTATCGTTGTTTTACGTCCTTGTCATTGACATTTTTTTTTCTTGAATTACATGTTATTTAATGAGTTTCAGCGAGCTATTTGTGAAAATGAATTACGTCAATTAAATTTAGTCTTTCAAATTTAGCGATAAAAGTTATTGAAATGTATTTTCAATTATTCATAGAAACTTCAAACATTTATTTACAATTAGATTCTGATGGAATTATTAAAAATTGTATGGTTTTTATTTCGTTAAAATTATGCGTAATAGTTACCTTTAATTTTTAACAAAGCTGTATGTAGAGCTTGCTTATTTCGTTCTCAGCTTGGTAATTCCATATTAACATAAACAATAGATGATAAACTTAAGATCTTTAAGAGCATTCGATTAAAATTGGTGAATGGTTTGTGTTTTAAACAAATAAAAAAAAATTGTTATTAAAATAAGTTTTTGTTAAACGAAAAAGCAGCATATTTTTTAAGTTAGAGTTGATAAAAATGGGAACAAAATATTGCTAATTTGTAGTATTTTTATATATTAACTGTCGTCACAGCTAACGAAATAAAAGGTAATTATCGTTGTTAGATTAGTTTCACCATCAGAATTTACTAGACAATGAAGAGTTCTGTATAATTTACTGTTAATAATCTCATATTAGTTTCATTATCAGATTTGCTGAATTGATTTGCTAGACTATGACGAATTTTTTAGATTTAACTGTAGTCATCTTAGATTAGTGCTATCATCTGTATTGATGAATTTGTTTGCTAGACTGTGACGAGTTTTGAGAAATTGTTCCCATCTTCGTAATTGCTATTATAATAGTTATTCATCATTATTTATTATTAATAGTTGTTATCATAGTTAAACGTTATTGTAATTAAAAGTGTCTAAGTAGGCCATGAAAGAAATTATCTCATTCAACACATAGCTTTTCGTTTATTCAAGCGATCTAATCAAATCTGTCTGTTAAAAACACATCTTAATACCTTTATATATGAAATACACAGCATGAATAGAAATGAAAAAATACACGATAAGAACAGAAATAATAAATATAGAATTAATAAATCAAATTATTATTTTCCTATTTTGAACTTTATTTTTCATGGTTTTGATTTTATTTTTCTTGTTTTTAGGGTTTTCTTATTTACATTATCTAATCTTTATTTCAGACTTACTAGGAACTTTAGTTTTTTATTTGTAGATATATATTTGTTAACTCCAGTTTTTTTTTAGTAATTAAGATTAAGACTTTTTAGCTTAATTCTGTTAAATGGTAACAACGATCTGCTAAATAATCAGATTTATATTTTCGCAACTTTTCCCACTCATACGAATTATATCAAAAATTACTCAGGAGTGAATATTTCCCACAAATTTTATTTGTTAATATTATCTGGTGATATTGAATCTAATCCAGTTCCTGTGCAGTACAATATAGAAAAACATTTTGCAAGAACATCAGTAAATATGGCTTCCAATTTCACCCATCTCAACTTATATGGCATCAAAAATTGAGAACTGAAGGAGAATTACAGTTAATACAAAACCATTAATCACAGGAATCACTGAGGGTAAGATTGACTCCTCTGTAGGTGACAAGGAAATTGAAATGTGTAATGACCAAATATTAAAGAAAGACAGGAATTAATTTGATGATGTAGTTTTAATGTCATTTACAAAAATTGACATTTTTTTGTTAAGTGACTTCGCACACATGTAAAATAAGGTATTACAAAACTTTAAAAATCTTATTTCCTGTAAATATGTTTACCAGATAAAAGAATTTTACCAAATAAATCGTCATAAACATAGTGTTGAACAGATTTGGTACACAAATAATGGTGGGTGTATTAAACAGAATTGTTTAATACACCCACCACCAATAAACAGGATCAGAATAAACAATAATGAATAAACTTTATAATCAATGGAAATGGTAATGGGTGATTGATTCTGGAAGCTAAAAATTGTGTAAATTGCATATGCACATTTCTAGAAATGTGCATATGCAAAAAAGACTGACATTGTGTAATTTGTAATCTGGTTACCCACGATATAAACATACCTTGTCAGTCCGCAAAAGTCTACATCAGTATTACTACGTCACTATTAAACTAATTAACACCTTTCAAAAACACTTGATTTCGAGCCTACGCTACTCCTATAAAAACCATAAAATTTTTAATTGTAACTAGCCTGATGATAGGAGCAGCA
>JAUZNK010076467.1:0-30108 GCA_035046665.1 Euphysa ruthae | reverse complement strand
GATCCTTTTAAAAATGTTATAAAACAAAATTTAAATACTGCATTATAAATTACATTTTTGTTGTGAATTTAGGGAATTTCGTCAAGGAAACAATTGCATTGATACTTTGGGTGGCACAAAGGCTGGGTTAAATATCGGTGTATTTCAATGTCATGAGGCTGGTGGCAATCAGGTTTGTTAACTAAGACATAAAAAAAAATTACAAGGAGTAAGCTGCTTGATTAAACCGCATCAAATAGTGGGGCCAATCTATATCTGGCGATGTCTTAATAACCTTCCATAAGTGTTTGTGGGAGTTATAAAATTTAACCAGTATTCTGATCCCTCAATATTCTAACATCACAAGGGTTATAAAGTCAAGTGAAAAATTTGGCTTTGACACTCGCTCAGAACAGTTTTGGAATAATTTCCAATTGACGCTTTCATTTATTTATCTACTGTAAATTGCCATGCTCCTAAAGTTTTTTTTACAGCCTTGAGATATTGAACAGTTATGGCAAAGTAGACAAAGTTTAACAAAACAGCTTACTAGCTAGTGGAAAGGTCGTTGCTAGTGGAAAGGTCGTTGCTAGTGGAAAGGTCGTTGCTAGTGGAAAGGTCGTTGCTAGTGGAAAGGTCGTTGCTGGTAATGGTCATTAAGTTGAGAGTATGATTTTCACATTTGAGCACAACATCTGTTAGACTGAATAAGTCAACCTTTCTGACCAAATGGTCATTCTCATTAATAAGAAGGCAGAGATCAGTTATCATCCGATCAGCTTATTAGAGCTGAGTTATGTGCCCCTTTTTTATGGATAAAGCTAATGTATTAATTTAGAAGTGATGGATGGAAATAGAATGAGTTATCAAAGGCATTACGTTGTTTAGTTGATTTTTTTTGCAGGTTTTGTGAATTTTTGTAATTAAGTATGCACTTTGCAGTACTCAGCAACATTAACAGTAGCAAGGTGCATGTTGATAGAAATTAAGGCAGTTAGTTACAAGACTTTCAACATTTGTCTGATAATCCAAAACTAAGAATTCTGGCTTTCAACGTGTTTTTAGGTAATACAAAATTAAAATTTATTCTTGATAACCTTATAAAATTTTTTGATTTAATGAAAATTTAATTTTTTTTTCAATATTTGTTTCTGCTTTCTCCATTCATATTATATCTGCACTATTTATTTTTTCTTTATTTGCTGTGTCAATTAACAAAAAAAAAAATATGCTTTTTATCACATTAAAATAAAAATAGATTTTAATCACATTGATTCATAGTTTGTTGCCATGTTTTCTTCGTTTAGTTTTGGTTTCTGGTTAAGGACAAATTGTGGTTAAAAAACAGTAAATTTTGTGTTGAAGGTCCATCTGATTTGAAAACACTTGGTCCAGCAAAATTAGCTCAATGTGCTGATAAAGAAAATTTGGTAAGTAAATAAGAAGTCTTTTTGCTGTAAGTTTCCTATTGAAAAATCATATCAACGAGGTGTAGTGAAGATACAATATATTTAGTATTTAGTATATATTTAGTGCCAGGCTACACCATGCAGACGTACTAATCAGCTAAACTCTTATGAAGAGCAACAAAAAATTATTTTGTGGATAATAGTTTGTATAGTAAAAACACTGTGCATTACTTATAAAGTACGTTTTTGTGTCATTTACGATGTATTCTTTCAGGTTTTATTGCTTTAGTTCTGCTATTCTTGCTTAAAAAATTCATTAGTTTGCTAAATAAATTGTTATTATATATGTAAAATGAAATCCGTTCTTGTGGAATTAAAGAAATATTTTGTTTAAAATTTGGTCTAAAAAAATTTTTTTCTTCTAATTTTGATTGCTGTAGGCATGGCTATTCCAGAACAAGCAGTTGAAGATGTCTGGATCCTCTCTGTGCTTGCAAACAAAGGACAAAGGAAAAATTTTTGTAGAGAAATGTGATCCTGCTAATCATTTGCAAGAATGGATTTTAAAAACCCCTGCTGGTTTCTAAGTTATTTAAATGTTATTAGGTGGTTTCTAGAACACACAAAAATCATTGGAGACACATTTTTTATGAAGAACAAATTTATCAGAAATATTTTCTTATTTCAAGTAAAAAAAAAAAACCTGTAGAATATTTTTGTTCTAGAAATTTATATCTTATTTATTTTCATAGTTTTGAAAAACTTATTTATCTGAAGCTTGTCTATATATTTTCTTGATGTAAGTTGTAGGCATAATACTAATATTGACTAGTATCTTACTAATATGTTACAAATATTGTTAGGTATATTGCGGAGAGTTAATGCTGACTAAGCATTAGTTTGGGGGTTCGTTGATGAATATCTTTGTGTAAAAGCTCAAAACAGTCAAAGTATTTGAGGCTGTATGATAGCAAAATCTTAAAATTGTTTTTGTTTTGAAAGTCTTAAAATGTACTTTTAGCAAATTTCAAATATTGCTTATGATGAAGAATATTTATCATCAAATATATATAGTTATAATTTCAAATTGAAAAAAAGAATTTTTTAAATAAGTGTAATAACATAGAGCATATTTAGAGAGATAAAAACTGATCTTCTCTTTAGATAAAACAAACATCTTAAATTTCTGAACTAGAAAAATATCATGTTTGTGGTAAAAACTTGTAAATAAAAACTCGCAAGTTTTAACGCATAGGAAGCAATTTACTAATATTATTGTATCCTTGTTAATTATTATTCATGGAATAATGCTTTTAATGGCTTCCTACGTTAAACATTGTGTGACACAATCTCGTGTTTATACCAATAGTTTATATAAGTTAATATATTTGTATCAATAATTTTCTGAGATTTATTTGATAACCAGTGTTCTTTTTTTTTTCAAACCAAAAAAAAAAAAAAAAATGCCAGAGATAATTTTATTGGTTTAGTACATTTTATTGATTGCGTGCTGATTTAAAATATTTTATGAAATGCAGCTTAATTTAAAACATAAGTGGAGTGATGCATAACAGAAAATAAATCTTTATCTCCTTTATTAGTAGATTTTTTCTTAGCAATTTCAGATTTTAGGTACCAATATTTCTTAAACACAAGTGTCAACATTGTTCTCCATTGGTTTTGATCGTCTATATACAAGAGTAAACAAATACATATCTTTCACATGTAGTTAAAAAAATATATCTGCAAGTTTAACTGCTATTTAGAATAATAATATTCAAGGTTTACAAATTTTGGATATTGAAATTAATTAATAATGGATATTAAATGTTCATTATAAATATTAATTATTTTTTTCTTAAATTATAATTAAAGGCGTTTTTAGATTTTAGTCACATCTTAGCCATGCGGGTTTTATGAAATTTTCTGCATTATTATTTTGATAATTATTTTGATTATTTAGATTGTTAATATCTTTTTCTAGTTATTGATTTTTTTTAATACCTGTTTTATTATTAGATTTTTATGATTGAAAATTTAATTTTGTTTTATTCTATCATAGTTATTTTAACTGTAAATTATATTTAAATCTAATATATTTTATAACATATATTTTTATCATAAAAGAGATTAGTAAAGATATATAAAATATTTGTTTTCCTTAGATCTTCTTCTGTTAGGTTTGGTTGCTCAATGTAAATTTTCAAAAGTAGCAAATGCAGGCAAGTCATTTAGTAATGTGTAGATAGTTATGCAGTGGGTCTTGATATGTCTTTAGACTTATCGATTCATAGCAAGTTTTACATAAAAATCATGGAAAAATAAATAAGCAGTGGATAAACATCAAGCTTATGCTATAAAAGAATAGACAGCGAACAAGCAGAACCTTATAATATAATCAATCAATCAATGATTTTTTTTGCTTTAAAAATTTATGGTTGTTACATAATTTGTATAATAATATAATAATTTTTAAATATTAGCTAGGTAACAACTATAGCGAGAGTGCTAGTAGCTCTTGCTATAGTCGTAGGCAGCAGGGTTTTTTCTAAGAAATACAGATTCGAAAAATGAAAACACGAAGGGTTCAGTATCTACTTGTTTGCAAACTTTAAATAAATGAATTTAATAGTGATTACATTTATTATATTGCTAATGATATTAAGTTGAAAAAAAATCATAAACTTTTCATAAAGTAGTTTTGGAGCCCTCTGGTCACTGCCTGCTTTGTCATGTCTAAAGAATAAAGCATGTAGTTATGTCTGTTAAATGTTCTTATAGATTGGTACGTAACTCATCAACGGCCATATTTAATAGTAATAAATGCAGCTGATTTGGTGTTATGTCAATTTTTATCTTTAACAGCTGCTAAAAAGTCTGGTAGCTCGTTGCAAAGATAATTATATACAACTAGCAAGTTGAGAAAGCAGATATTATCACCTAGTTGTAACACATTTGGTTGGATATATTGGATTTACCTCAAGTTTGAAATTAATAATGTGAGTTGCTTTGTTTTGCAGAGCACATACTCTATTGACTAATTGATTTTTTGATGAGCTCCATATTTGGCAACTATATATAAGTTTGAATTGAAAATGACGTAATAAATAATATGGAGAACAAAAGGTTTTTTGCTTCCCTGAGTTTTGCTTAATTTTGAAACAAGTAATGAGCATTCTGGTATCAGATATTTTTGGTTGGACATTCTTTTTAATATTCAAAGAATATATGTTTCAAAGAATGAAGATTCAAAGTTTAGGCATTTATTGTACATATGTAGTGCGCTGCAAAATATGCCAAATAACAATGCATTTTACTTTATCATTTTTTTTTAATTGAATAGATTTAAATGTTATTGAAAAGAAAAAGCCATTATTAGTAGTAAACATTTTGTTAATAATGGTTGAGTACAAGTTTCTATAAGTATGTAATATGAAATTTAAGTTCAAATAAATTTAATAACAGTAGAGTAATAATCTCACATCTTGTTAGTTGGAATTAAATTATTTTCAAATTATTAAATGCAGGTAGTAATTAACAAATACCAGTTGCAAAACCTGTGATAAAATTGGCAACATTTTTGTGTTTTTAAAATAAATTTTTAAACATATTTTTATGTGTTTTATTGAATAACTAATTTTAAATAATTTTTGAAATTTGAAAGCAAAGTTCAAAAAGATTTATTGTGTGAAATTTTATTTAGCTCGTAATTCAAGTATAGCATAAGAATGATATGGAAATGCATTTGTAATCTGTTATTATTTACCCAGAATCATTTTAAATTAAAAAATTTATATCTTTACTATGAATTTATATGAAATATCATCTGAAAGTTTCATTAGAATTATGATAATTCTCACATAGCTATTTAGGTTATTTAGTTCGGTTATCACATAAAAGCTGTCATTCAACCCATCATTTTAACACATAACAATGCATTATTTTGATTATTGTTTTTCTGTAGTATTTTCTTATCATAAAATGATTCCTAAAATTTTAGTTTGGACTTTTTTATAGATTTTTTTTTTTAATAGTTAAAAATACAGCAAAAAAATTTCACATATTTTTATACATTTTTGGAAACTAACGGGCTTCCAAGCAAAAAAAAAAATATTTTCTGTTCTTCCACAGGGTGGTTAGTTTTGTACCCTGGTGTATTTAGCTTAAATAGAGCAAGTGATTTTGTACTCCTGATGTGTTTCACCTGCAATAGAGTAATTAATATGTTTGATGACAATAGTCTTAATATTTATTAATTTTGAAACATGTAATGGCTGAAGAGGATATTAATGAAGTTTTATTTGATATCATTGAAGAACTTACTACCAGCGGTAAAGAGTATTTGGATATGACTTACGTAGACAAATTGAAAACTCTTTGCAAGGTTTCGTGTGAAAACATCTCAATTGCTTACAGGCATATCTTTAATCAACTGAGAAAGGACCATTCACAAATAAGATTCTCGTGTGTTTTAATCATTGACAGACTATTTCATTCTTCACCATTCTTTAGAAAAATGTTGCTAAACGATCTTCGTGAGTTTTTTGCTCTGACGTTGCAAACTGAACAATTGGTTTACGTTAATCCAGTCAAAACTGCCAAAGCACTGAAACAAAAAACAACCGAGTTGTTCCAGCAATGGCTTGAATCTTTTGGTCATGTGTATAAGCGGCTACAGCTTGGCTATGATTACTTAAAAAATGTTAAAGATAT
The DNA here is from genome assembly GCA_035046665.1 of Euphysa ruthae. Lineage (NCBI taxonomy): Eukaryota > Metazoa > Cnidaria > Hydrozoa > Anthoathecata > Corymorphidae > Euphysa > Euphysa ruthae. The sequence continues at coordinate 24,007 of JAUZNK010076467.1, read as the reverse complement.
TAAATTTATTGACAAAAAGAAACGTGATCGACAAGCAATAAGAAATAAATGCAAAAAAGACAGAATAGTTAAATATAAACTTGATCAAGTTGATATACAAATTTATTTTTATTTTGAAGATATTCTATCTCTTATTAAACAACTGGAAGCTTGTTTCAACTTGCTCGTCCCTAAAATTGTTACCAAATTTAAAGACCAAAATTTTAATTCTGAACTTGAAAATATTTTTAATGTAGATTTTTGTACCAGAGAAAGCAGCCAAACAAAATCAATAATTGTAGACCATTCAAATGCTAATAAAACCTCTGTAGATCCAATTGTTTCCCCTACAGCTGAGCTTATTACCTCAACTTCTTTGGTTATTTCCTCATCCTCTGCAATGCCTGTTGAAAATGCTATCATTTCAAACAGTCCTAAATTGAATATGGCTTCAGATAATTCTGATGATATAACAAACTTCAACTTAACAATAAAAGTTAATAAAAGTATTTCAATAAAAATGGATTCTTCTAATCATGAAATTATCAAAACACTACAGGATCTTTATAAAGAGGTTTCAATCCAACTGGAAAACAGGATCAGCTACTGGTTAGAAACAATGCAAGAGTGTGATAGTGCTAATACTGGTCAAATGAATAAGATTTTTTATTTAAAACAATTAGCCATTGGTGTTATGGAAAAATACAAAGAACTTAAATTTGTTGGAAATGATGACAGTGAAGATGAGGATGTGGTTTTCGAAGATGTTCCAGAGAAATTTGATGAAGGTAACTTTATTTTTGTCATTCATCCTCCCTAAATTATCATAAGTCTTGTAAATCTGCATCAACATATGAAAAACCTGACCTATCAGAAAATCGAAAATTCTGTTTAACGATGGTTTGCATATGTTTAAAATGCTTGCAGATTTCATCAATCGCTTTAGTGAAAAATGAGAGAATTTCACGAAAATAATTCATAAAAGATCAAGTTTAAAGAAAGTATTTGCATAGTTGATTGAAAACATTTTTCCCCGTCAGACATGAAAAACATCAAGTATTGGACTATGCTTTCTACTGTTACCGATGTAAACATTTTTGTGTTTTGATTATTGTGAAACATATATCTGACTCCTTTAAATCTAACAATTTAATCATTCTTACTATGTAATTATCAACTCCACTTTAGCTCAGCTGAATTAATCCTGATATGAGATTTTACCTCATCAGATATAGGTTTACAGTTTAATAATAGTAATAACCCTGAAGCAGAAAGTTTCTTTAGCAGAGTTTGAGTAAATATATTTAAACATACTTTTGTGTTACAGATTTATTTTTTGTAACGATAATATCCTATTTGACTTTTTGACTTTTGTGCACCATTATGTATGGAGGTAAAACTTCTCTCATAATTTTACCCGGATAGCTCAGTTGATAACGCATGTGATTTCCAACCACAAGGTCTGTGGATCAAATCCGGGTATCAGCTTTAATCTAAATTTCTACAATAATATAATTGTGTCTGAATTTATTATAAACTACTTAAATTCTGTGTTCTCAGCTATCTTGTTTTTATGCTCAAATCAACACCAATTTCACTCAACCTTTTCTGTATCCAAAAAGCAAATCTTGTTAATAAAACCTCAGTAAAGAGAAGGCTAGGAAATTTGAATGAAATCTTTAATCTTAATTTTGTTATATATGAATGACAATGTTTGGTTTATTTATTTTTTTGATAAAATGGATTCACTTTAAAACTTTATGGAAATTATTACCTAATGGTTTGCTTTTTAGGACATTTTTTCTCTGAAAATGACTTCCATATTTCTAAAAATTGTCCTGCGATGGAAGAAAATGATCCTACTGATCAGCCTTGCTCATCCAGAACACTTAAGGACAGTGCTCAGGCATCCACATTTAATGTACAACCATTTGAAATGATAGCCAAAGAAAAGTTGTTAAAGATTGCTCCGGTAGTTGAGTATGGATTCGACTTGCATCACAGGGGAAAAGATAAAATTGAAACATTTGAATCAACAAGACCACAAGAATCATTGCATAGGTAACTTTGAAAATTTATAGTATAAAATATATTTTTTTCTGGATTTCTAGGAAGTTTTTTATTACAGAACTAAGTTTAAAATCATCAAATGTCATTTAATTGGAAGAATAGCTGCAATTTATCTTATTTTTCAGACATTTTGCCTAATAAAAACTAAAGCTTTTTTATAAGGATATAATTCACCAACTCGTGGTGAATTATGCGGAATTTAAGTGTAAATAATTTTAAAATTTTATACTTTGCTTGGAATACAAGGGTCAGTGTCCTACTAAAGGTTTCCAGTTTGCCAATTCAGACTTTTAAATCTGTCAATATACTGAACCGAAAATTGATGTGGGAATTTTTTTACTTAAAAGATATTCCTTACACACTTAGAAAAAAATTCATTTTAAGACTCACCTGTAAGATGTGGAACTTCTAAATTATGTAGAGAATTTACATGTAGAAGAAGTTCTTAATCCTGAAGATTGTCTTGTTTAATTTCTGAGTCTTGACAAAAGAAGATGTGTATTCTGAAGTTTAATTCAACATCTTTTTTTTAGCCGTTATTTATTATCTTTTCCTCGTTTTTAAGGTTGTGCTTTGATTAAATTCTGTTTCTTGTTAATGTAATAGTTTTACAGGAGGACCAGTGAAAAATGAGTTTTTATTTCTCTTTTCCAACATCATGGACACCTCATCACTCGTCTCCTTTAAACCTTTAAAATTTTCCAATTACATAACATTTACACATAAATCAAATCAAATTTTAGGTTAGATAAATTTCACCAAAAAGTTTAGAAATTTTCTGGAATAAAACCACATTAGTGAAAATTTGTGGGAAAGTTACTATTGTACACGTTAATGACTTTAATTTTAAATCAATTATGTTGTTATGGTGTGTGTTGAGTCATGAGCATATAACTGCATTGCTTAATATTTGTTTTTTATTTGAAGGTTTTGGAAGCATTCAGATGAAAAAGACCTTACTCCCCCTCATTGGCATGCAATAAGAGTGATGCAGTTTCCTGTTCAAATTGACCCAATTAAGCATGTTTGTGGTTTTCCTCTCCCTAATGGTAAAAAATGTCAAAGAATGGATAAATTCAAATGCCCGTTTCACGGAAGAATAGTTGATAGAGATTCTGATGGCGTTCCTTTAAATGAAGAGGACCGTGAAAATGTGAGCAGCTTTTCTTTGTTGATATCAATTCTAAAAAAAAAAATTTTGTTTTTACAGTTTTACTTTACAAATTTTGTGAGGGCATGTTTTTGAGTGTATTCTGGACATTTCAAGACATTAATTATTCAATATAGTAAATTTATCTGCATAATTTTTTGAAATTATCAAGTCCTAACGTGTTTTCCCTTAAGTGACTTCGCCTATCTTTGAAGCTAAGTTTGGAATTAATTATATTGATATTGCTAATGGCATCTACAAAAATTGGAAGAAAGTTTGCATAATATTCGTTTTAAACTATACAAGATCGTAATCATTTATCTTTAGCACTCCTGATCATTTGAATTTTTATTTTACCAGAAACACACTTTACATAATGTCTAAAAAATATTAAATAGAGAAAGGCTGTGTTCAACAGTAACAAATTATACTTTAACCCGTGTTTCGTGTTTGCCTGTTCAAATTTTAGGTAATTTTGAAACGTTAAATTTTTCATTTTTCTTGTGTAAATTTTGTCTCTTGGATTTTTTCTAACTTTTCCCCTCTATTTTCCCCACCCTTCCCCGTTTTCGGGCGAGGTCATGACAAGTCAAAAATCATGTAAAAGTAATATTCGTGAGTTTTATCTTAGATAATTTTTGTGTGTCAATTTAAATTTATTTTGATATTAGAAAACAGTATGTTTCATAATTTGAACGTGTGAATGTGTCATTTTGAAATAAGATTTTTTTTTTTTTTTTTTTGAAAATTATTTGCTTCAATTATTTTGAAATTTTCTTTAATGTCAGAAAATATTTTCGATATTTTAAGCAAATTGTCTAAAGCAAAATTTTTGGGGCTAAACAGACATTTTCAACCATAATTTATAAAGGACCCTTTTATTATTTTCTGTTTTATATCAAAAATCTTTTAAGACTAACTGTTGTAAATATTCCATGGTGCTGGCCAAATTTGAAAGAAAGTGATTTTGTGAATTGTGTTATTTAAATTTTTTTGAAGAAAATTCCCTTATGATTCCCATATGCAAAGGTGCAACAAATTTAAGGCATTTGTAATGAAGATGCCCTAAATGTGGATGCTCATCTGATACTTAATCAATCACTCTTCTCATATTTATGATTTTTCAATATCGTCTGGTTATATTAAGTTAGAGACTTTAAAATTACAAATTTTCCTCAAAAAATTGAGTCATCTGAAATTTGTATCTCTCAATAATACAGTATAAGATATCAATTTAAAAAGATAATAATGATAAGTAAGTTTGCATGAAATTAAAACAAAGAATCTTTGGTGGGTCCGGTATCCGCTGAGTATTTTCTTATACATGTTCTTTTTTCCAGGAAAATTCCTTCTTTAAAAGTGATATTATCATTAATAGTGTAGGGTATTATATGCAAATCGCTCGATTGGAATATTAAAAGCAATTTTATTATTTTTGATTTTAGTTTAGGTGCTTTTTACATTTTAAAATTGTAATTCAACTCACTTTGGGTATTGGGTGAAATATGTACCAACTTTTGGATCAATTTTGGGATTTTTATTTATTTTTTTATTGTTAAAAAGCTGTTGTTAAAGTGAACAAAAAACACCTGATAACTTAGGTCTTAAAAACACTTGATAACTTAGGTCTCAAAAACACTTGATAACTTAGGTCTTAAAAACACTTGATAACTTAGGTCTCAAAAATATGATGGTAACAAGTTATAATTCTTTAAAGTCAGTCATGTGATTTAAGAAAAAAAAAAAAAATGTGTGAAAATAGTTATTCCAACGCCAAATTGGTTATATTTTTTTGAATAAATATTGAATATTTTTATAAATTATAGATAAAAACTATATCTAATTTATGAATTATAAAATTTTTAACATATATTTGAGACATTTTTTTAGAAAAAAGCCATTAATTATTTTTTTAAAAAACAGATCTGTAGCGGTAATATAACAGGAAAAATGTAATAAGAAAAAATATAGTTCTTATTGCTTCAAAATTAAAAATTGATAACTGGTAACATTTTATAAACACAATTTTAAAAATTTTATATTAAAAAATATAATAGATATACATCACAAGCTAATATAAAAAATATATAATATCAGGGTAAACCATCTGAACATTGTTGTGTTAACATTGAGGATTATTATGCCTCTTTAAAACATTTCGTCACTTTCACTACTGTCTGTTTCTGATTCAATTTCAGCAATTTCGTTTACACAATCTATATCCTTATTATTGAAACACTTGCATAGCTGAGTAAAGCTACCACCTCCTCGATGCTCATGTATTTCTTCGCATTATATAGTAAACATATATATTTTTCGAGTTCGCTTAGTAGCTCAGTTGATACTATCTTTGAAGATCAAAGTTGTCTTAATACATGTAATATAACATCTTCAACATTGAGAATCATTTAAAAACAGAAATCTTTTGTCCATCCTGCAAATCTTCCTGAAAGATCAGATCCTGTAAACGTATGAAATAAGTTATTACATATTGTTCTTATACCAATGTCCCGCTTTTTGTTTAATTTTTCAGTTCTAAAGAGCGATTTATTTTGGCAGTTACTGGTACATAGTGATTATAAAAATACAAACACCTATGCGGAGATTGAATATACAATCTTCGGGTAGAGTGAGCGCATGCAATAACATAATGGTATCCGCCTTTTCATGATTATGATGTAAGAGATTCTCGGGAATAGTAATGTTTCCAATACAGTAATAATAATTTTTTTTTCATATTCTTGTGTTGCTACATTTCTAGACTCTTTTAGCTAGGTACTTTGTAAGCTCGGCTTGACTACGAATTTTGGAAAAAAGATCTTTTAATGGAATTTATTATGTTAGAGCCTTGGATGTGGACTAGGTAGACTTTACTTTGTTTTGTTTAGCTCGCATTTTTCTTTCATTGAATGATCAAGGTATATCAAAAACCAATCAAATATCATCAAATCATCTCTGGCATTAGAAGAGCCATCCCATCATATACTACAACCTTTTTTGCTGGAGTGATATCTGGAGTAGTATTAGTTTCAGTATTTAAGGGAGTCATTGTTTCAATTTGGTGAAGAGTTTTTGATTTGTCGTAAGCTAGCAAAATATTACCATCAGATGCAAAAAGTAATCCTAGTATACCTCAAAAATCATGCTTTCCAATGCAATCTTTCGGATCAAGATCTGGACGACTTCTCGATGCAATTATGAATTGTTGAAACAGATTCTTTGTTGAAATAAAAGGATTACCGTGAAGCTTGATGACTTTTAGCTTTTGTACCTTTTAGTTCATGATGTTCTATTTGTTTAGAATGAACTTTAATACTGAGGGTGTCTTCAAACTTTCCGACAATTCTCTTCATTTCTGGTACATTTATATAAAACCTTAACAGTGCATTTTTGTTTTGGGTAGTTCCAACTATGCCACCAGATACTTTCAATCTTTGGTTTTCATGTTCTAATGCATGATCTGGTGCAATGGATGTAAAATTGTTGTTGCTTTTAGAGACACAAAAGTTTCCATTCTTGAACATGATCCATATCGTCGGGTGATTCATTTATGTGTGACGCATTGTTGATAAATAGAGTGGTAATAAATTGATGTAATTTAAGTGGTCGTATGCAAAGAAATATTTTATGAGTGATTCATTTGTTTCCAAATCGAGAACAAAATTCCTTTTCCTTGTAGATTAGATATGCAAAAGAATTTCTTGAAATTGATTGAAATAGTTCATCAAAAATAGTTGCATTTTGTTTTCTGTTTTATAAAGTTCATCAATGTTTTCAACAGCTCGTGTGTTTCAATTTCTTCTATGACATCCACTAGCATTGATATGTTACCATTTTTTGAATTGAATAGCTTTTTTATGTTTTGGATGAAGATCTAAGAAGGTATCATAATATAATTACAGAGGTGTTAGAGATTTTATTTAGCTTCAATTGATCTATATATTAACAAATATTATTTGTTTACCACTCAGTATCTGGAAATGTGGGTGGCAGGTAAAGACCTGCCTCTACTCAACATTGATCAATTCCATGTATCTCTATATATTTACTGAGAGCAGCTAAAGTTCTCCCGGTCGAAATAAAAATTTTTTTCTCATGGCTTCATTAGATACCCAAAGTTTTATAGGCAAATAGTAAAATTGCAGATCAAAGTAATAAGTTTCCACATATTCTGTTTTTTAGTAGATGTGTATAAAGTATCCATGTTTGTAGAAGGAGTATCAACTAATGGTGCTAACACTTGTAGTTACGTCACTATCTGAGAAAACTGAATTAAAAGCACCCCTCGTTCCTATAAACGTTTTTTTCTAAGTTATATTTAGACGTAAAGATTCAATTGTCCATGCAGAATCAATTTTTAATTTTTTTGTAGTTTTTGGCTGCTGAGTCATAACTTACAGTAACTTTGTTGGTTTTGGTTCAGGTTTTTTAGATAATAACATTTCAGGTAGATACGAATGATATACAGGCGTTTTATTGGAACAAATTATTTTTCTGGTTCTTCCAAATACAGTTCCTTACTGAACTTCATTTTGATACACAGAAATAGCTGCTCCATGCAAAGTATTCGATGGTGTTGCTTTATCCACAACATATGCTTACACGGTACATATGCGGGTGATGGATTGGAAACATATTCTTTGTAGCTTGAAGTATTAGGAATTTGACAAATAAAATATTTCTTAAAATCAACTATTTGTTTTTTATTTGGTGAAATAAATGCTTCTCTTGAGATGTCTATGATTTCTAGAATGAATATGATAATGTCCAATAAATATTATTTTATCTCTCATTAACCCTTTTCAAACCACCATAATACTTTTTGGTAGATATTTCTCTGTTGCAATTAAAAATATTCCAAAATAAAATAAAGAGTATGGAAAGGTTTAAATTAAATTAAATATGATATAAATCAGTAAATAACATCTAAATATTTTTGCGTAATCATGACAATCAATAACAAATATTAGTAAGAAAATCAACAAATGCAGTTTATTCCATCATAAAATAGAAAACTGAATAGAAAATATGAATAGAACTTTGGTAAAAATATATTTTTATTTTACTCTCGATGGGTATTGCTGTTATTTGTGTGATGATAATTGCAGAAACATTATAAATTGTCACTTGACTAATTTAAAACATTTGTAACTCTTTGCCAGTTCATTTTTAGACCAATGTTACTTAGGATATTTCCAATGATATACAATTTTATTCCAGTCCTAAATATTTGTAGTTTGAAATTTAGAATATGTAAACATATTTTTTTCTTTTACTTATTTAATGGATAAACTTTAACAATAACAATAAAATCCCTTTTAACATTGAAATCGAGCGGATCATACAAAATTTGGCATAACGGCCTACACTATAAATTATGATTCATTCTTATTGATTTATTCTTATTGATTTATATATAGTAAGTATTCACATAAATTTATTTTCAAAAGTATTTCTCTTAACAAACAATCTTTTAAACAATATTTTATTTTAAAATATCTATTTTTTTTTTCATGGTTCAGTTATTTCATACTGCAAAATGTCCCAATTTTTTCAGCAATTGCTTTAGAAATTCAGGAAAATTTCAAAATCTGGTCATTACCTAGCCGTTTCTTTTAAATCTGAATAGAGAAATGATGTTCAGATCATAAAATGTTCTGTTCAAACATTTTTTTTGGATCCATGCAGTGAAGGTTCTATGAATTCACTGCTGTTTGGCGTCTAGGCTAAATCTAAATATCGATGCATTACTTTTCTGTAATCTTTTGCATGAAGGTAAAGATTATTAAGGCAAATAGTGTAATATAGCCAGATTTTTGAAAAAAAAAATTTTTTTTGTTAGCCTAGATTCAAAGTAAGTAAGGCAAGAATGGACCAAAAGTCTATATTTTTGATTTTTCTCTGCATCTTTTTATGAATTTTGCATGATGTTAGATATAAAGGACTAGAAATATATGGCTTGTTCCAGAATTTCAGTTCTTGTTCTTGCTATGATTTGGGTAAAGGAGACAAAAAGCATTATTTTTTTATTTTTCTTCTTTCAATTGTTATGTTCTAGCATTTATTTTTTTTTTTACTTTTAGAACATAAAAAGAAGACATAAACAAGAAATTAAGGATCGAGAAAAATATGCAAAAGAATTAAGCAAATCGCTTGGAATAAATCTTATTTCCAAAAGAATAAAAAAGAAAAAAACACTTAATAGACAAGAAATTCAAAAACAGCGATATGGACGTTTAATTGATGTAAAATCTTTGACAAGCAAGCAAATGCTCAAGAAGAAAGTATTAAATCGGAAAAAATTAGATAAAGCAAATTCTATCTTTAATGAGCAAGTAACAAAAAAGCATGCAGACAAATTTGGCTCAAATTTTAATTATTATTGATATTTTAGATTTTTATTTAATTGTAAATTATTAAATAATTTAGTTGTAAATTATTTTACACATAGCTATCTTCAAGTTTCAAAGTTTTATTACCACTTCCTACAAATAGTTTCGTGCGTTAAGTGCAGGTTTTACGTGAATTAATCTCCTTGAAGAATAAGCTCTTAGTCATTAAATATTGGGCTGTTTTGATATATGCATCAACGGATTTAAAAGTTTTAAGCAAAATAATATATAAAGTGTTGATTTTTAAAATTTTAGCTTTTTTTGGTAAATTCTTAGTTTTACTTTCACTTTCACCCCTTTTTTCAATTTCTTTGGTATTTTTAGTTAAGTTTTTGGTATATTCAACCACAGTGCTATGATTTATAGGTAGTTTCAGAAATTAATCATAGGTAACATAGTTGCCTTGATTATTCAAATTAAACCTTTAAATTATATCCAGCTAAGTTTTTGCAAAATTCAAATTAGTACTCAAAACTGTCTTTCTGTTCTCATGTTATAATTTTTGATTTTACCAAAAAGTTTTTGTTAGTGAGCTCTATGCTAAAAGTGAGCCTTATTGGAGATAAAATTTTATTTGTTAGTAGGAATTATAATCTGTGAACTTTGCCACCTTGTTTAAAAGTTTTCTAATTCCTGGCACTTGCACAATCTGCTTTTAGAAAAACTATGTGCCGAAACAAAAATAATAGCACAGTGCCCTACTTTAGATAGATTTTTATTTTTAAACCATAAAAATGTCTTTTAATTATTTTTTCCAAGGCTTGCAGAAATTATGCTATTGTATCTATAAATAACGTCTAAACAAATAATCTGTAATTAGTTATTTCTGATAGGCTTTTCACCCATAAAATGTCTAATAGAATGCTATCTTGTTTAATTTGCAAATAGTTAGAGTTGGCAGGGCCAGGGAAAAACTACATTTATTTGTATAGGAATAGAGCAGGGCAGAAGCCAGTCAAATGAAACCGTCTAAGGTATTCCGAATTGAAGAAATCTTTTTCTAAATTTCGCCTGAATACTGTATTCTCAATAACTAACACTTTTTGAACAGCAATGATAATTTAATAAAATCTTTTATTTCAAAAGACAAGATAGATTTTTTTTTTAGAATCATATTAATAATAATGTCGATACTAATCAACGATGGATTCAGTGAAGACAATGTACTCAAATGCGACATTGGAGAGCTTGTAATACTCGTTGAATCACTAAGGAAAAGAATAGAAAATATAAATAAACTTTTGGACTATATAACATCAATTTTGCAGTAAGTTTTTTATTTTCGGAAGGTCAGTTTTAAGGGAAAATTTTTTTTATAAAACATTTTATTATTTTTTGAGTCTTGATATTTTTAGAAGTGTTAATCTCTAGCCTAAATAAATTCCATTTGTAAGTGATTTAAACTCCCATTATAAAATTGTGGTCATGACACATTTAGTGATCAAGAAAATAATATTTAACATTAAGTTTTAAAGTAAGTAAGTAATTATTGTCATCAGTATAAAAATATTTAAATAATAATTTTAAGGAAAATTCATTGGATAAGCCCTTTGTTATGTTTTTAATGTTTTGATAGATATTTTTCCTTTGAAATTCAGATCAATATATAAATGTTTGTGAAAACACGGCAAGCTTGTTGACAAGCCAAAGTTAAAAATGGTGTAGGTAATTGTTGATAGAAGAAAACTACTGCAGAATTCAACAGTTTTTTTTACGCTACCAGTGATTAATATACAATAAAGCTGTAAATAGAAATAAATTCTCTGGTGACAGTATTGAAATTAATTTTATTTGGTTTTGATCTATTGTAAGAATAGATTATACAAAAAAAATAAATTTTATGGTATATGGTATACATATGGTGGAATAGAAAATATTGTTTTTAATTAAAAATATTTTGATTTTAAATTGAATGACTTAATGCAATGTTTTAATTTACAGTTCATAAAACACCTGTTCTTGTTTAAAGACACAAAATTAACTATTGAAGCTTAAGTTTAAGAAAATGTGAATGTTTATGATTCTTTTATTTAACGCTTAAATAAAATTCTCTGTCGACAGTGTTACAATTTGATTTTGATTGGGTAACTAACAATCTATTGTCTCAATTGAATTATTGTCAACTGTTAAAATTTTATTAATAAAGTAATGGGGAGGGGAGACAAAGTATGAAAAAATAGGCATGATTTTCAGCGCAAGTTTTCAGCGGAGTCAGCAAGACAAAAAAACTTCCTTACTATATATAATTTTTCATTTTGCTGCCAAATGAGCTCCAGCTGCAAAGCTAGGGTTTTTTTTTTTGACTTTCGCAATAAAAATTTATAACAGTAAGTGAGCTATACTTTTCCTTTGCAGTAAAATTAGAAATGCGGTTTTGGACTCTAAATAAAAGATTTATTTTACTAGCCTTAGATACATTGTGAGTAGCCTCAGTTAGTTCAAAACACAAGAAAAATATCTGGTTCCATAAATCAGAAACAAAGCAGCAGTGGAGATCTAAGCCTACATCTCCAAGTGGGAATACTAACACAATAGGTATAGACAGACTTATGACAGCTATTGTCCTTAAAATCAAGATATGCACTGTACGCCAAGTCAAGAATTGTTGCTTTGCTGAATTTGCAATAATCACCATCATCATCATTGCCAACTCAGGCTAACGACTATCCCTAACCGAGTGCCAAAGTGGGTGAGAAGAAAATCAACCAAAAAACAGCTTATTCGAAAATTTATAAACCCTAATAGATTTAAATACATTTGGTGATGTTTTTTTTATGTATAAAGTATATTTCGTTCAATTTTATTCAGTTGAATGGGTGACTAAAAAAGCAAACTGAGTAAACACACTAATTCTCTTGGCCTGGCTATTCCAGAGATGAATTTTTGTTAAAAACATGGTTGCTCAGTTGTATCTAGTGGTATCTTTTTTATATTAACATTTCAACCATGCCATTCGGTTCAACATCAAGTTATTATTTTTTGTTTTGAAATTTTTTTTAGTTGGGATCGACCTTGGCTGACCATTATCTGGGTGCTGCTTACAAGTTATACCATATACATCAACCCAAGTAAGCTTTTTCGGTTTTGAATTTTTTGAAGTTTTAAATTTATGCAGTACTTAAATTTATGCAATCCTTAAAAACAACCAATTAAAATATTTTTAGCTAAAAATTTTGGGCTAATATCTTATGTTCAGTCAAGTTTATTTGAGTGCAGTCTCAATTAAGTGCTATGTAGCTTAAATATTCAGATATGTTAATTTATGTTAGTCAGCTACATTAATTTATATTAATCAGATATTTTAATTTATGTTTATTTATTGTGAAAATATAATTTTTCAGGTCTTTGAAAAAAATTTCAGGTTAATTATGTTCATCTTTCTTAGTTTTCATAGCAAATAACTTTCGATTTGTGAAAGAACTGATTTGTGTCCAAAATATGATGCAGGTAAAAATTAAAGACTTTTTACAAACATATGCTTTGTCAAATTTAAAATCGCATTTGCTTATATTGAATCATAAATTTCATGGATTTGAATAGCACTGATAGTGTTTTCAAATACGATTTATTTCCTGCTTTGCTATATCATTTTAAGTTTGTATACAAACAATTTACCTGAATCTAACTGCTTTGATCTCAAGCAAAATTTAGTAGCTTAGTGTATTTGATCTGACTTTATTTTTTATACTATGAGTTAGACCTAATATTTTCCCAGCAATATTTTATCAAAATTTTATTGAATTTTATTTTATGTTATGTAGAACAAGACATTCAGCGTTCATCGTTTACTGTGGATTACTTTTTCTCAATATTATTCAAAAAAGTTCTTTCAAAAATATAGTCGAGGAGGGTAAAAAACACAACTATTACTTAATTTTGCTCTAAACAGTGCAAGATTCACTGAATCGATGAAGTATCAAGTGTGTTTTTGTGAAAGCATTAGTTACGATGTGGTCTAGAAATGTTAAAGACATTTTCACTCTTCCTGAGTTATTTTGAAGTTTTAGTCTGAACATTTTTATCCTTCATTTCTATGAAAAATCACCCAGGATAAAAAAAAACCCACCACATTTGTGCGCATTTTTTTAAACTGATGAGTCATATGATGTTTATAGTAATACTAATTGATTCAACTAGTTTTTTTTTTTTTTTTTTTTGTAATTTACTTTCCCCACACTCATGTAAATGTAAGTTTAAAGGATCTTCTAGAGTTTATTTTTTTCAGAGAGGAAGTGTCATTGTACTCTACTTACTTATACACTTGCTTACTTATTTAAAATGCACAAGACTAATAAATTGAAACAGTACTTCTAATCTTATGATGAATACTTTACATTTTATATAATACACTTTACATTTTATGTAATTGACTATATTCTTGACAAAGAAGCTTAATCGTAGAATGAAGTTTCTTTTGATCTTGCTTGTTGTTCCTTTGAAACCTTCCTTTAAATTTTGCGTAATTGAGGACATTCTATTTGCTACCCTAGTGTGACTTAATTGTCTCACATGACCATTGATGTCTTCGATGATGAAAACACCTATGTTTGGTGGAAGGTGAGGAGGTAATGACTTAAGAAATACATGTAGCTTTTCCGTGTGCAAATGTTTTATTTATTTTTTTTTTTTTTTCCCTATTGTAAATAGGTGCAAACCCTTTGTCAACCATTTGTGTTTCTTCAGTAGGAGGATTAAAGTTTTTTCACAATGTCTTCATTTAAAGTAAATCTCTTTCTATGTACTCTTTGTCATCATTATTTTCGTCATCATCTTCATCTTTTTCTTCAATTTCTTCATGTTTCTATTTTTGCTGTTTTTTTTTATTGTTTTTTTCATCAAATTCACTTTCCACTTCGATTTTGTTTTTAGAATCAGATGACTGCTGTGCAAAATTTATTTTTTTTATGAGCAACAGTTTTCTTTGCTTTTGCATTCTTTTTCTTTTCTTTGCTCTTCCTAAGCATATCACCTTGAATTTTTGTCCTACTCTTTGGATTTGAAACGTTTCAACTCATTAAGGTATTCCTCATCAATTATTTTTTTGATTTAAAGTGCGTCAACTAAACACCATCCAGGAATCCATTTTTTCCCAGGAACAGATGTTAGTCTTGGACCAAGTCAATTGCAATGACAGATAATTTCCTCTATTGTTACTGAAGTGGAATGCAAATTTGGAAATTATCCATGACCTTTATTTATACTGCTGCTAGATACAATAAAATCTGTAGGTACAGTACTAGGTCCAGGAAGATCTGTGATCAGTGATTCAGGCAGATCAGTAGAGGTATTTTCTGTAGCAGCTTTCATTTTTGGATTAAAGCGATCACACAGGAATTTATTTTGATCAATAGGATAAGTTCTTCTCTCTCAAAATCCACTGATGTTTTTTGATTTATTCCAGTTGACTAAATTTAATATCTGTATAGACTGCTTTCTCCACATACATTAATCCACTCGTTGAGCGAGGTGCTGTCTCATTTGCTGTTTGTAGAATATTCAAAAAATATATTCTATTTTCAGATTTCTGGTAGCAGAAAAGTTAACAAGGAAAAGTTGAATATATAAATCTTAAACTATGTAACTGGTTAATATATTGATCACTTCTCCTATAAATGAAGTAAAGCCAGCCAATCACTGGTTTATTTATTTTGTTTATTTATTTTTACTTACTTTGACAAGATTTTAATGGTGTAAATTTGTTTGAAATTTCTAGGAATTTAAGATATTAATTGTTTATATTTATTTATTTATTTTAATTATTTTATAATTATTAGAATTTCTTATTGAATAGGAACAAAAGTAATTAGAGTTTCCTGCTTTAAGAGTGATCAAAATATCCTACAAAAATGTTAAAATTCATTGGAAATTACGGATAGAAAATATGGTTAAAGTTTATTAGGAATTGCGGGTTGAAATAATTTTAAAACCCATTAGGAGCGATGGATATAAAATTTTGTTAGGAATTGCTGAAAGAAAATACATGAAAACTCATTAGAAAATGCTGATAAAAATGATTTTACAAAATGCTAATCGAAAATAGTTTTACCACTTGTAAAATGCTGATAGAATATTCCATCAAGAATTTTTGATAGAAAACAGCAGTTTGCCTTCAGGATTTGCAGCTAAAAGAAAGTTATTCCCTTAAAGTTATTTCCTTAAGTTCTGGATTCATGCGACCAATATTCAGCTGCTGTTTATATCTAATATATTTTTTATAAATAGAAATTTAAATAAGTTAAATAAATTTATATATAAAAAAAAAAAAAAAACAGTTTAAGTTGGATTTTTGTGCCGAAACGTATTTTTTGAGCTGTGTTAAAAACATCTCTCAGCTGATAACTTGACAACTAAAAACCACCTGGCAACTAAAAACCACCTGATACCTAAAACACGTCACGAATAATAACATATTTTCTTCTTATAGTATATTTGCTAATTGCAATTATCGTCCCGCTCCCTCCATTATTAATAATCGAGCTAGTAAGGACATTGGGGAAGAAAGACCAAAGTAAAAGGAAATATAAAGATTTGTTTGAACGCAAAGATGATTCATATAATCAGGTATTGTTTGTTTTGAATATATTTATATATTTACCTTTTTAAATTTTAAATTTTTAAATATGAATATATTATTTAAGGAATCGATATGAAATGTGTACTTCTTTTTACTGAATCAAAGATGGATGTTTTCTCATTTAAAAAATTTGATTGAATATATAATATAAATATATAATAATAATAATAATAATAATAATGGAAATTTTCCATTATTATTATGATAAAATCAAATAGCGTTTTTCACCATCGTATACCTAAGCTAATTCTTATAAACTTATATATATATATATATATATATGTGTGTGTGTGTGTGTGTGTATGTTTATGTATATGCATATATATATATATATATATATATATTCCAAAGGAAATGTCTAACACAGTAAGTTGTAAGTCTTTTAAGTTTAAAATGGTATTAATACTGGACGGTTTCGATTCTACTCTAAACTAGTATAATTAGACTCCAGTATTTCCTGAAGTTGAGGAAATATTGGAGTCTACTATATACTTATTATTTATTATATGATTTGCTAATCATTTTTTGAAGGATAGACTAATTGTTTTCATGGCAAACGTGGTGCCCTAGAAAAAAGTACATATAGAGGTAAAGTCCAAACCAATTTAGCATAGAAAACAGAATTTAAATCGATTATGATGACAGCGACGGCGATGATGATGATTAAAATTAAATCACAAAGCTGCATGGTTTCCATGGTTTCAGCTCCCTTAAAATAAATAGATCTATGATTCAAGGCTGTTTCCAAAGTTCTGGGTTACTAAGATTACTTACGGCTTTCTGGATTTTTGATAATACATTAAAAATTTATGCATTCTAAAAAAATTTTGAAATTTTGAAACGAGTCTAATTTCATCCTTTTTAAACAATTAATATTTTTATGATTTAGATGTTGAAGTATGAAAAGCAGTTGCAACGGAAAGAGCACTTGAATATGTACTTAGAAATGTATGTAGCTTTTTTTTCACTTTTTTTTTTTCTTTTTTTGTTTTTTTTTTTTTTAAATCAGCAACAACCGTTTCTCTTTAATTATAACGAGAATTTAAAAAGATTTTAATTAGAACAGTTTTGGCAAGCTTGTTGGCAAGCCAAATTTTAAAATGGTAATTGATGAAAGAAGAAAACTGCAACAGAATTCAACAAATTTCTTACACTAACAGTGATTAATATACAATAAAGCTGTAGCTAAATAGAAATAAATTTTCTTTTGACAGTATTGAAATTGCTTTTGATTTTATGATCTATCGCATACATAGTGAAATATTATTTTAAATTTAAAATATATTACACGAAATTTAATATTAAAACTGTTTGATGTTTGATGTTTACATTTGAATGGAATGTTAATGATTCTTCTGTTAAGCTTTTAAATAAAATTATCTGTGGACAGTATTGAAATTAATTTCCATTTGTTAAATAACAACAAAGATATCTTATCTTATTGTCTTGATTGAATTATTCTCTACTGTTTAAATATTATTAATAAAGAAATGGGAAGGCAAGCCAAAATATGAAAAATAGGCACAAATTTTAGCATGAATTTTGGCCCAAAAATCTGCGGAGTCAACAAAAAAAGAAAAAATTCCTTACTATAGAGAATTTTTCGCGTTGTTGCCAAATGAGCTCCAGCTAAAAAGTTCGTTAGGCTTTGCTTTCACAATAACACCACATGTTTTGAATAAAAAAAAGTTAAGCACATTGAATGTTTTCTTTGCTCAAGAAAAATTTGTGATTTATCTTATTGAGCTAGATGTGAACGTTTCCAATGATAAGAGCAAATGCAAAGAAATTGACTCAAACAATATAAATGAAATGGATTGAAGTTGTTTGTTGTGTTATTAATTACTTAAAAGTTAACAGTTTTTCATGAGTCTGCTCAAGTGAGAGGATTGCTAAGTAACTCCCTGAAAAAATTCCTGTATGTTTGTTTTATTTCTTTATCATTATCATTTTTTTGAAGCTCAGGCTCAAATTTAGAGTATTTAAGGAACATGGAATGTTTAAGACTCTATTTGTTAAGTTCTCATAATGTTTTTACAAGCTGAGTTTTAAGTTTGATGTTGTTCAGAGTAGAGAATTTATGTTGGAATGCAGAGGAATTCCGCTCTGGCCTTTTCCCTAGATTTTCATGTTTTTTTGGTTTACCATTTTCGGCATATTGAAAAGTTGAGCCACATTACTTTTGGAATGGAAACTCCTTAAAATTTGGGGGATGCTATTCCTTTAAAGTATTTCCAGCTGACCTCAGTCAGTAGTTTGAAATATGTTTGAAGTGTTTTTAGGGCCTTCTTTTGAGTGAAATTGGCTGATATCATCCATCGCAAGGTCTTGGTTTCTTTGGCTGTTGGCCATTTTCTAATTTTAACAAAGCAATTTGGACGTTACTGTCATTTTTGAATTATTTTCAAACAAGCAGTATGTCTAAATCTAATATGTTTCCTTTTGTTTAAGAACCTATGTTAAATTTGAGTGTTTTGTTTCTTTATTATGTAGTGTCCTGAAAAATCTATAAAAGTTCCTAAAAATCAACTTATTAGTTTTTTGCACTTTTGTTTGAATTCTATTGGATTTATGTTTGAGGTGACAAATTTTTTTTTTTTTTTTTCACCAAAACTAATAGTGAAATTTTCTCACATTAAAGGGCATATTCTGGAATTTCAAAATCGTTTCTTGATTAGTTGTGTTTAATTTGATTTAAGATTGTTTTGCAAAGTAATAATCTAGATTTCCAGTAATAATAATTCTGGAACAAGCACGTCCCTGAAATACCCTGATATTTCCTGTTGTTAATCAAATTACAGTCCTGCTGTTTAAATGTTTTCTCTGTATTTTTCAAGCATTTTGCTGATTTATTTTTCACCTGCTTTTATACTAGACTAGTTGGTGCTCAACGAATGGTGAAAGACATCAATGCATGGTTTGAGTACATTGAAAGGTAAAGATGTGAAGGCATCTATGTTTGATAATGTTTGAGAGATAGAATGTCAGTTGACTTTAACATGCAAAAACCAGATAATAGTTTGCTAAACACCTTGTTAGTATAAATGATTTAGATATTTTTCAATTTCAGATTATTTCTTCTTATTGATGCAACTATTTATTTTTTATTATTTTACTCTTTGAAATAAATAAATAAATACTTAACCCAATTTTTTAACAAATATTTTTCAAAATATCTTTGAAATTATGTGAAGTTAAGTGACCTTCTTAAAATCCAGTTTTTAAGTTTTTTCTGGCTTTTTATGAAATTAAATTACCATAGAACAATATCAATGAAGCTATTGCCACCTGTGAAAATTTTTACTCTCTATCAATAATGGTAATTTTTTGGAAAAATTATCTGCAACTTAGTTTTATTTCAACTTAAAAATGATATTAACAAAATATTTTAAAGATATTTTAATTACAATTAGCTAAGGCTTTCCTCATTTGTTGCTGAAGTTTAATGGAAATAAAAGATTTGCAGGTAAAAAATTATCTGTACATACGTTGCTTTCTTTATTTTTTGTCCTTTTTATTTCTTAGTCTAATACAATGGAAGCAACCGGCTGTTTCACTATTGTAAGTGCGCTAAATAATCGGTTGTATGGATCGCTTCAAAATTTTGTTGAATGGTAGTGAGAAGATTCAGTGGCTTCACTCACCTCATGAATCAAATGAATTTACTTGTATTTGTATTTGATAATATGTTTTTTCTGGAATAGTCACTGACATAATATTGAGCAAAAAATAGAAATCTACTTTAGATTACTTCGTTTTCATGGAATCCAAGGGCATACTAAATTTATTTTAGTCATATTGTGACTACCACAAAATTTTGTTTTAGAGGTCCTGTATTTTAATAAAAGTTAGAGTAAATATATTTTTTGCATTTATATTTTATTGGACACAGAGATGCATCAAAAATTGAAATTTCCACATCGGCCTAACCAGATGTTTTCACTGAAACATTAGTAGCTTCACCTTTTCCAATAAATTATTATAACTCAAACTAACTATCTGAACTAGGATATAAAATTAAATATCAATAAGTATATTTTTTTAAAAGTTTCACTTGTTTTCATTAAAATAATATTCGTTTAATATAAACCTAGTATATAGAATACATAAAAATTTAAAAGTTTCACTGATTTTTTTATATATAAATTCACCCATATTATTTTTTTAGATTTCAATTTCTTTACAAAATCTTTCCAAATTTTGCATGAAGATGTTTTATAATAAAGCTGGACACAAATTCTTTGATATAAAAAAGGTGTTTTTGAGCTGCGCTGGAATATCCCTAATTATGGTTATTTCAGATTTAAAAACCACTTATTGTTTTCTCAAAATCTTATCACTTGCTCTTGAATACCTTTTGATCCCTATGTCGAAAATCCTTGTTTTCTGGGCTCAGATCAAATTTTGTTTGAAAGAAAATTTTTTGATTTATCTCAAGAAGTTATTTTACGATTCTGTTGAAATTTTTTCATATGTTTGAAACTATTATTCATAGTTATATAAGCCAGTCAGCCATTTGAAAATTTTATTAGTCACATTACCCTGGCCCCAAAGCAGAGCACATTTGGTTCACGTGGGGTTTTGCAATTTTTCTCAAAAGTTATATTTTGCGGCTAAAAAATATGATGATGATTTCGGCTTGTTGGCTATTTCAAAAAGCTTTGTATTCAGGCTCCTAAATTTCAAATTTATCCTAAAAATATCCCTAAAGTTTTTTTCAGGAATTAATTTTCTGATTCTATTAAAATTATGGTGTTAGAAGGTAACTTTTCTGATTTGTTTATCCATTGGCAGTTTCCTCATCCAAAAAAAGGTATGTTTTTTCAGCATTTAGATTTCTCTAAAAATCTCTACTGCAAAATTCACTAAACACTTGTAAAATATTTTTACTAATTGAGCTAGGCTTATTTTTTTTTCTAGATCCTTTGTTAGATTTTTAGTCTTATCCAGAAATAACTGTAATCAGTTGATAATATCCTGATCATTCGATTATATTTTACTCATGATCATGCTTAATTTTTTTCAACCTTTGTTTATAGATTTTTGATGATTGTTCTGGTGTTTGAATATTCATTATATATTCTCGACATTCGAATCGTACTTATTACACTGGTTACTGTTATTTTTATCAACAAACATTTGCTTAAAGGTAGTTTTTGAACATAAATTGTTTGTTAATTTGTGTGAACTAAGACATTTCATCTTCCATTTTTTCTATTATATTAATGGATTATACTTTATACGAAACCCAATTTTGGAGAACTTAATCCTCGTGAAACTTTTTTTAACTGATCCAGATGGAAGTCAACTTCCAAAAGAATGTTTTGTCACCCTAATATGAAAACTACCACAATGATTTGTGTAATTGTTATTTATTTTATTGTCTGGATTCTTTAATGAATACCTGTTTACCTTAAAGAAAGTGTATTGCTTAATTTTTTTTTTTAATTTTTTATGTATAACACTTAAACTATGTTTCCGTTTTGTTCTTGATACAGACTGAAATTTGATATTTCAGTTGTTACTGATGATACACTATTTATGGCAATTTGTCCAGCTTTTTATTTGTTTCTTGCCATATTGTCATGAAGGGAATTTTAAATTTAATGTTATTAATTTAATTTACGACTGTCTGGCCGAACGATTAAGACTTTGCATTCAGACACCTATAAGTTTATATTTGTGACCAATGATCTTTTTTTACTGTAAACTCAAAGGGGAGCACTAAGGACATTGAGACCAAACCTGTTGGGTCTTCTGGAAATAGAGCTTAAGCTATTTGTTACAATATTGATTCAATTAGGTCTTCTATTTCTTGATGCTGACATTTTTAATGGTAAAGTTGGGAAAAAAAAATAGAACGCAAGGGGTGGCCAAAATGAAGAACCCAAATGTTGAGTTGCTGATGGGTCTATCAAGGTTAAGGAAGATCTTGAAAATTTATTAGGTACCCAGCAATAGCTAATCTGTAAGATGTTTTTATATGTTATTTAGAACCAACCTGTGGTGATAAGTTCCCTTGAATAAGCTTCTCTTTTCTGAAATACAATCCTCTTTAAGTCCAATAGATAGCAAGCAAAATCTTTTTGTAATGATGTATTTTTTTTTCTTAGCCATCAAATGTGCATTGTGTAGGCTGCTAAAATTCTCCACCACCAAGAGTAAAGTTCCTCGGGTGAAGCTCGAAACTATTACTCAGGAAAAATTTGTTACAGTTGATGAGCAAAAGGCATTGTATTTATTAATTAGTTTTTTTAAGTATAGACCACTTAGTATACAATGTTTATTACAGATATAGTTTGTGTGATAGTTTTTGCCTACTTTTATTCATTTTTAGCTTTATAAACTTTTTTACAATTCTATATATGTTTGTTGTTTTCAAGGATATAAATATGTAGATGTTATTAAAATTTCAACTGAAACTTCTGACTATAATCATTTAAAGAAATTATATAATAAGTAACCAGATTTTTAAATTAAAAAACTGAGATAATATGAAGATAAAATTCAAAATAAGTTAATATTGATAAGAGTCAAAATTAATAAAGGCTAAGAACATTTTTTAAATTTAAAAATCATTACAAGAAGAGTTTTTATTGTGTACTCAACACCAAAAGGACTATATCGCATAAAAAAAAAATTCCTGTGATTTAAATAGCTACCCAAAATGGATGGTTTGAATTTTTTCAGTTGTTATAACATAAGACTGAAACTCAAATAGCATGCATGTATCCTCAATCAACCAAACTCAATTAACTTTATAGCCATTACTATATTGAAGTGGATAGAGGCATATTTGAGTGGGTTGTGACCATGCTGGAAAAGATAGTAAATCATGCATATATATACACTAAGGTAATTAGAAAATTTTCAGGCAATAAATATGAAATAAATTCATAGAGGAAAAAGAAGTATTTTTTATCAAGGAGCATGAACCACCACTAAATAAGCTTAGTGCTATCCTCAATTTCCTTTTTGACAACATAGATAAAATTTTAGATATTTAGATAATATTAAACATTCAAAATTTGGTTATTTGATTTGATTAAAATTCTTAGTTTTTTTAATTTATCTTAATTTTTTAGTTTGTTTGTTTTTATCAATGTTGACTCTATATAATATTTTTTATTAACTAATGTAAACAACTCTGTGAAGATGAACATAGAATTATGGTGACCGTTTTAAATTTACAATAACATCTCTATTTTTTATTTTTTACATAATTAAGTTTTATATAATTATCTACAGTTTTTATTACTGTTATTCTTTTTGTTATGCTATATTTTGTAAATTTAACAGTGAAAACTTGTTGATCTCAAACATATCTTTCTAAATCAGGGACAGAGCAAAATTTGGATTGTAGGCTGAAAATTGGAATTAACAAAATTTTTTGCGAAGCCTCCCTTTCTTTCCCCTCGCCTGCCATGCCCTACCCTCCCCTCGTCAAAAATTTTTTGATTTGGAGATGTTCAGATAGCAGATGAATGGACTTCCGAAAAATATTTGGGAGTGGAAGTGCTATCTTTTATCAATAGTTTTGTCATATCAGAAACCTTGGTTTTGATTTGTTCGACGATTCTCACTGTTTCTAAATTTTTTCATAATTTTTTTTATTAATGTCGATGCAGATATTCTAATACGAATATGTGTTCTTTTAATTAAAAAGATATAAAACGCATGTCATGAGTTATAAAATTTTATTGAGCGACGTTTCAGGACTCATGCTGCTCCTATCATCAGGCTAGTTACAATTAAAAGTTTTTAAGTTTTTATAGGAATAGCGTAGGCTCGAAATCAAGTGTTTTTGAAAGGTGTTAATTAGTTTATTAGTGACGTAGTAAT